>JAVSIQ010000226.1:0-148401 GCA_038502775.1 Hippodamia convergens
CCTTTTATTTGGGGGAAATGTACGGGGTCACGTTTGTTATTTAAACAGGCGAGGATGATTTTATTTTGATTTCTGAGAGGAATTCGATAGTTGTTAGTACCTATTGATTATTCAGATAATTTAATCAATTTTTTCGAGAGTTAACAACAATGAATTGGTTGAGGCTTTCGCGGCCATCGTTCAATGTGACATGTTCTTTCGAGCATTTAGGCCGTCGTCGTAGATTAGTTCTCGACGTTTCGCCAGTTCGAGTGTCTGGCATCTTCAGGAGTTATATTTCAGGAGATGTTCTCACTGGACTGAACTGCCTCAGGCAGTTCAGTCCAGTGAGAACATCTCCTGAAATATAACTCCTGAAGATGCCAGACACTCGAACTGGCGAAACGTCGAGAACTAATCTACGACGACGGCCTAAATGCTCGAAAGAACATGTCACAGTTAACAACAAGTTTTGAATTTGAATAGAGAGAATGTCGACTGTGATATTAAGGAGAAAAGTTATTACATTTTCATGTAAAATATTTCCAAGACGTGGCCGTATTTCTAAAATTATCAAAAAGTTATCAGATCTCATGTAGAGCCAAGCTGCTAACTCTACACCCATCATCTTCACAAGTCTTTATTTCACAAACTACATTGCCTTTGTCGAAATAAGTGACTTGGTCGTTTCTCTTTCGCCACGTGAGCGTAAGGTGAAAAATTCATTCGCTCTTCATAACTTTTCTATTAAACAATAGTACTTATAGTTACGAAACGGTCACTTATTTCGACCAAGGCATAGAGTTTGTGAAATAAGGACTTCTGAAGTTGAAGAGTGTAGAGTTAGCTGCTTGGCTCTACATTAGATCTGATAACTTTTTGAAAATGTTAGAAATACGGCCTCGTCTTATCAATATTTTACATGAAAATGATTTTTGTTGGATTTCAATTTTTTTTTGTGCATTGCTTAAGACAAAATTCTTTCATTTTGTTCATTTTCCCCCAATAATAATTAAATAAAATATAATTATTGGGAGATCTATTTCAAGTCAAACTAATTTACAATTCATGTTCAAAATCAACAATGTACGAAGTATAGAAATATACCTTTACCTACCTAATTTCAAGATGCGAAGGCGATGGATGTATTTGAGAGCTGCTATAACAACCATTGAAGAAAGAATCCTATCATTATGCAATGATCACAACGGGAAATTGCACAATGAAAACTGTGGTTGAGGTTATTACAGAGAAATATTATTTGGTGTAAATACACATGACGTTTTACAAGCGCTTTATTTTATCCCCTTATTCAGAATGTGGGGTAATTTTCCTGAGAATTCTTGAATATTTTCTTAACAGTTTAACGAGCGGTCCTCCGTATATATCAATTTTCAGATCACTAGCATCAAAATTGACGGAAGTATCATACAAACTTATACATCCCATGGTTCTAAGGGTGGGGGGTGAAAGTTTCAAGTTTAAGAACTTTTCCGTTGTTTGTGTACTGAAACTAGATCACATACCAAATTTCAACTTGATAGGACATCGGAAAGTACCCTAACATTTTTCATGATAATCAGTGAGTGAGTGACGAAATTGGGGTTTTTAGATATCTATAAAATCTGAAGTGAACGAGCTATGCACTTGAAACTTTGCATCGTTTGATAAGTTCACTACTGGCATTATATCCTGAGAATTTTGTTCATCGGCTATATTCCAATCTCAAGGTATGAGGGTTCAAAAATACGACGAAACCCTTCGAGAAAAGGTAGGTAGTGCCTCGGCGCGGCGCTTCGCTTGGCTCGTCTTGGAGAATACAGCAGGTGGAAAAATTTTTCCAATCTCTATGGGATAAGAAATATACGGGGTGGCTCGCATGAGTTAAGAACCCAGTATAGTATATTTGGGTTAATCTGTAAAACGTCATTGAAATCTCACTAATAGTATGAAATTATCGTAATTGAAATTGAAAGACAATTTTTAGCTACTCCCAAATAGCTTTATTCACATCCACCGAGTTAAAAACAACACCATACACAAGCTAAAAAAAAAAATCCGCGAAGAATTGATCCTCTAACCCCATTTTCTTCAGCGCCTAGAATGAAAAAGTGCCAGTAGGAAGCGAGCAGTAATAAACTCGGCAACATGATCTTTCCAAATCCCCCCGACGATGTATTTTTTATTCATAACCCACGGGCTGAGACGCGTAAAATGTGAATTTTATTCCGAGCGTACTAGATTTACCCCAGGAACATGTCAAAAATTGTTCCCAGTTTAGAGCGGAAGTGACGGGGGTCGGGGAAAATGGCAGGAAACTGACCAGGGGAAATTGTAATATGGTCCTGAGCTCCCGGATTGTTTAATATGGGGTGGAGGCTGAATTATTCAGCGCGGTTAACAAAGTTTACGCCTCGTTCTACAGGATTTATCGAGGATGATTTTGGATTCTGTTTCAAGCTGCGTCACTTAGAATACAAGGAGTTCATAAATTCAGGAGGTTAATGTCATTGGCGCCGATGCGAGGGTGAGAGGTAATGGGTATAATCACACCCCCCCAAAAAAATAATGACTTACGAAAAATAAAAAAAATAAGTCATACAATCATTACATAAGAACATATCATGACAATATACTACATTCTTAATTTTTTAACCCACCCAGCAAAAATTCCTACCGACTCCCTTGCTTAATGCTAGAATGAAATTATGATGGACCTTTCCTACAACAGAATTTCCTCAGCCCACTCCTTTTCGAGATATCACCCTTAAACGGTGGTGACTAAAATTCCGTGTTTTTTTTCTCTAGAATTCTAGTGAAGCTAGAAATTTGAAATTCTGTAATTTTTGTGCAGATAAAGGACTTGATTGATAGTAAACCTTAATTTTGATTATGGAATCATTTTTGAAACGGGAATAATATTACTTAGGTTACTTGTCGATCTTGTATCTTTTTTTATGCTGTTGTACACAGGACTACCTCATTCATTTTATGACTTTATTGATGTTCTTAAACTTTTTTTGTTTTTAACTCCTAGCCTCTCTCAACATTTCGAATATATCCAATATAGAAGATTGCTTTTATTTAAACATGATTTAATCTGTTTCGTCGTATTTTTGAACCCTCATAACTTGAGTTTGGAATATAGTAGATGAACAAAATTCTCAGGATATAATGCCAGTAGTGAACAAACATGAAAAGTTTCAAGTGCATATCTCATACACTTCAGATTTTATTGATATCTAAAAACCCCCGATTTCGTCACTCACTCACTGATGATCATAAAAACTGTTAGGGTACTTCCCGATGTCCTAATATCAAGTTGAAATTTGGTATGTGAGCTAATTTCAGTACACAAACAACAACGAAAACATTCTTAAACTTGAAACTTTCACCCTAAACCTTAGAACCAGGGGATGTATAAGTTTGTACGAGACAATTATGATGCTAGTGGTCTGAAAATTGATATACACTGAGGACTGCTTGTAATAAATGTTAAGAAAAATATGATATCCTCAGGAAAATTACCCCTACACTTTGAATGAGGGGATAAAATAAAGCACAGTTTCGCTGTAATAACCTCAACCACAGTTTCCATTGTGCAATTTCCTGTTGTGATCATTGTAAAATGATAGAATTCTCTATACAATAGTTGTGATGGCAGCTCTCAAATACATCGCCATCGCAGCTTGAACCTAGGTAAGTAGGTAAAGGTATATTTCTCCACTTCGTACATTGTTGATTTTGAACATGATAAATTATGAATTAGTTTGACTCAAATTAGATCTCGCAATAATTATATTTTATTTAATTATTATTGGAGAAAAATGAACAAAATGAATTACAAAATGGTCATTTATTTCGACCAAGGCATAGAGTTTGTGAAATAAGGACTTGTGAAGATGAAGAGTGTAGAGTTAGCAGCTTGGCTCTAAATGAGATCTGATAACTTTGTGACAATTTTAGAAATACGGCCTCGTCTTGGCAATATTTCACATGAAAATGTTTTTGGTTGGATGTGATATTACTTAGGTTTCTTGCCGATCTTGTATGTTTTTTTAGATTATTGTATACAGAAGTACCTCATTTATTTTATGGCTTTATTAATGTTCTTAAACTTTTTTGTTTTTCACATTTTGAATCAAGAAAATGCTTCTATGTAAAATTTTTTCTGATTAAGAAGTCTAATACAGATTCTTGCTTTTATTCAAACATGATTTAATTGAGTTTTTCCAGAAACCAGAGACTAATGACGATAAGTAAAAAAGTTTCAGAAATTTTGTTTCTCTAATTCTGTGTTAAATCCGTTCTTTTACCACATCTGCTACATCTGCCACAAAATGGTGCGAGAATATCTCATTCCAGCACAGTTTTCATGGGAATATTCATTGATTACATGTTGGAATTGTGACACAGATTCATTCATTATCTGCGAAATGAATGACGGAGAAAACAGTTCTGCAAATCGATATTTATGGAACTATTTCATTAATTTTAATAAAAATTCTATGATTCAGAGAAAAAAAAATGTATGATACTCGTATAAAAACTCATTATAACACTCGTTCATTCGAAAACTCGACACTTCGTGGCCTGTTTTTGAATTTTGAACTCCTGGAAGAATAACAGTGCTATCTGCACTTCTATTCTGAATAACTATTTTCGATTGTATTATTTTTATCATTTTCGTTATTTTCATGAAATTTTGCAGAATTTTTAACGATTTTTGAATGATTAACAATTTTATGATTCTCTACAATTTTTCGAAATTTTAAAAATTTTTTTTCAATTTAATTTTTTTAATAATTTAAATTTTTTCCTCCCATCTTAATTAGTTCAATGAAAAATTAATTGGACCAAATGCAACAAGTAGAGTACTTTCTGGTAGTTACGATAGAAAATCGAAAAATTGCAACTAAAATTCCCTTTCTTCGATCCCGAAAAAAAGCAACAAAATGACGAAAAATCCATCCCAGAACTCATTGAATTCCCGTCGACTGTCGCGATATTCAAATCCTCCAAAATCGGGGCGGCAAACTTACTCAGATCGTCCAAGTCCGAATCCCGCTAGAAAAAAAAATTCAGAAACCGAATACAGTAGCCGGAAATTATTCAAATTATGACGGCAGGAATTTCGGAATGCCTCGGAATAATGGGGTTTGGCCGATATAAAACAGCCGCCGAGAGTGGGGGGGCTCGGGGGGAAAATTAATTCCGTCTACGAGTTGACGGATGCTTGACAAGTGACAAGAGTCGCCGTCTTTAGATGGAGAGAGAAAGAGAGAGAGAGAGGTTTCGTAGGATGCGAATGAAGGAACAGGGCCGGATTATACTCGGCGCCTTTTGGAGAGTGGAGAAATAAAAAAAAAAATTCGGATGGAATTGAAAAATTTTTTAGTAATAAGCTATCGGGTTTTGTTGGTTGAAAATGATTGTGCACCTCCCATAACCTCGCAATCTGTACATTAGGTTCATTTACTTCTTGTCTGTGTTCTACAACAATTTTGTTTCTCTTGTGTTTGTTCTTTTTTTTTGAGCCCCCGATTTAATTTGCTTCAATTTGACTGTTACTCGAATTCAATTAAATTCATATATACTACCCGTTAATAAATTCCGGACAGGCAAAATTTTTGTCAAATTCAACACCCTGTATCTTTTTTCGTGGTTCTCCGATTTTTTTGAAATTTTCACCAGGTATAGTGTTGGGTCTAGTTATATTAACCTGAAATTTACTTTCCGAAAATAACTGTAGTTCATCCGTTATATAGGGTGAACATGGGCGCCCGCAGAATTTTTTCTCAGGGGGGGCAAAAAAAATCGTCGAAAAACGATAAGGCGCATGCGACATCAGTGTTCCATTTCTTTCTATTTCGTTTTTTATATTCATGCATGAGCGCCAGCAGAATTTGTAAAAAATGATTAAGTTTTCCACCTCAACATTTTTTTAACATCAACAATATAAGGCGATATGTATAAGATAATACGGTAACTGTTTTCTAAACAAATCACAATCCATGAAAGAATATAAACAGGAAAATGAAATATAAATGATATGAAGAAAGGGATGTAAATTGTATGATTGCTAATAACTACAGATACATCAACCAGTAATAACGAAATAAAAACAAATATACATATACGCTCGATAAAATGATATTCATGAAAACCATACATGAATAATAATAAAATATGAAATATAAATCAAATGAAATAAACCATAAATTCAAAACTAGAAACTCAGAGATTATTCGAAATAACAAAATATAAATATATTATCAAAATGAATTAATTATAAAAAAATAAAAAAGACATAACACACACAAAAATAATATTAATAATTCTGAAAATAAAATACTGGAATCGTAATACCACGCATATTTTATTCTGAACTAAAAACAAGCCTCAGTTAGTCTCAAGAAATTCAATAGGAAGTTAATTCCTATATTTTTCTTAGATTGTTTCTTTATCAGTACACGAAGAATGAGTCTGCATTGATGTATAAAGTTTTTTTTTTGGTGTCTTATAGCGATTTTAGAATATCCATATTTTCCAAAGGTAAATTCATCAAATTATAAAAATATATGAAATATATATAGAAACATAAGTAAAATGACTCTCAAGAAACAAGAAAAAAACAGTCTTCTGGACTGCCGCCGATAGAAGTGAAATCTGGGCAACTTGTAAACTGTATCGTCGAACTATTTGGTCATCATTTTTGAAGTAATTTTGGTTTACAAAGGAGTGTTTATGCTAAGGGATCAAGGAAGTTCAAATTGATCATTAATACTTCCTCACAAATCAAAAATTATTCGCAAATAATAATCTAATGGGTCGACGCTCTACGATACAATTCAAGTTTTACTTTGTTTTTTACAGTTCTTATCAATAATCTACAATTATTATAGTTGAAATTTTACATTGAGAGGCGCCGAACGAAAAAATCATCTACGTAAATAATCAAAGAAGTTACCCTCGATAACAAAATTTGGAGTCAAAGACACTAAAAACGAAGAATACTCTCTGAATAGGATTGTTTCGAATTCGAATACATATTTCTCTACAATGATAATACTAATGAAAAGATTCTATATTTCCGCCTTCTCGGAAAAAAATATTCTGATTAGAGAATGGACAATAATTATTTAAATATGAGAGTAGTCCCACTAGTTGCATGAAGAATCCCCCATCAAAGAAGCCGTCTAAAAAAACAGGTCATAAAACGAACATCTGGTAGCGATTGAAGAGAATGCCGGTAAGCATGGGGTAGTTTATGAATTTATTACTTCGTTTTAGGTAAACCAAAACATGAAATTCGTCGTCTTCCAAAACTTTCCATGATTTTTTTCACCCAAATAGTGCTCAACACGCCTCAGGGAGTTATCAATTCGATAGAGGATCAAAATCTCAGGGGGGGCCACGGCCCCCCCTGGCCCCCCCCTGCGGGCGCCCATGAGGGTGAAACAAATCCTTGTTTTATACCCTTCATTTCTAATCACCCTGTGGTGAATGTGAGGCGGAAAATTTTATATCATTAAGTTATAATTTGAAGTGTGACCCTTTCTTAACAAAATGTTTTTTGATTCACGTCAGTATCTAATTTGAAAAAAAGATACACATTTTCAAAGAAAGTGTTGCATTTTTTCAATTTTTATAACAATTTAAAACATTACAATACCTTATCGACTAGTAAACATAAACAAACATCTGAAAATTAATAGCGTGTATTTCCACCTCGCTTTCCCATCATTTCTGCCATAAGACGTGGCATACTTTCAATGCATTAACGAATTGCTTCTGGGGGAAGCAACAATTTCTGTTAATTCAGAACAATGCTAGGCTTTACGTTGCACGGGTTGTAACAGAATACTTTGAAGAGGCGAATATTCAACGATTCGTGTGGCCAGCCAGAAGGCCGGATTTAAATCCAATTGAACATGTATGGGATATGCTAGGTAGACATGTTCAAAATCGGCAGCCCAACACCTTGCCCGATTACGAACAGCCCTTCTTGAAGAACGGGAAAATATTCCCCCAGAAGCAATTAGGAAATGCATTGAAAGTATGCCACGTTGTATGGGAGAAATCATGAGAAAGCAAGGTGGAAATACACGCTATTAATATTCAGATGTTTGTTTATGTTTACTAGTCGATAAGGTATTGTAATATTTTAAATTGTTATAAAAATTGAAAAAATGCAACATTTTCTTTGAAAATGTGTATCTTTTTTTTAAAAGCAGATACTGACGTAAATCAAGAAACATTTTGTTAAGAAAGGGTCACACTTCAAATTAAAACTGAATGATATAAAATTTTTTGCCTCACATTCACCACAGGGTGTTAAGAAATGAAGTGTATAAAACGAGGTTTTGTTTCACCCTATATAACGGATGAACTACAGGTATTTTCGCAAAGTAAATTCCAGGTGAATATAACAAGACCCAATACTATACTTGGTAAAAATTTCAACAAAATCAGTGAGCCACGAAAAAAAGATACAGGGTGTTGAATTTGACAAAAATTTTGCCTGTCCGGAATTTATTAACGGGGAGTGTAGCTTGATAAATTTAACATTCAAAATATCTTTCGCAGAACCTGATCCGATACTGTGCGAACAAAACCCAACGCGGTATTCAAGTCAATTTTTTTCCTCGGAAATACTTTACGCTGCATAAAAGTTTGCTTCTACGGGTTCCCTTGTAACTTCTCTTTGACCCAAGATAACTTGACTGAACGGGTAATTTCTTAATTGCTTGTTTCTCTATCTGTATCGATATTGATGAATCTTCTTTAGAATGTTGCGTTGTCGTCTGACTGGAGTTGTGCACGCTGAAAAAATCAGTCTGAATTTAAAGATCCAGAATCCGGGAAGAATAGAAAATGAGGTTCTTGTTTTCTCATGGAATAAACAATCTATGCTCTGATAATGGGATGAATAAACTACTTCACATGAGTTAGGGATATTGACTTGATTGCAAAAAAATAAAGTTTATATGAGATTTTGTGATGAAAATTCATATAAATATGATTTCAAGTGGCAGGAAATAAAATTTATTTTATCCTGTAGGTCTACAGCGTATACAGGATGCTTAGGAAAAATCGTGTAAAATAACAAAATTTTATTCCCAGAGAATTCAAGCATTTGAAGACTATCAATACAAGCAACAATAACAGCTTGACATATTCTTTGCATACTACAAACGAGATTGTTGAACATTTCTTGAGGAATTTGGTTCCATAAACGGGGCAGAAGCTCTCTCAGATCATTTGATTTGAAGCCTTTCCGCTACAACAACCTGAGTTAGGCAACCCTATAGCATTCCGATCGCCCTATTAGCCTTAGCGTTTGTTAATTTACGTCTTGGCATCTTCAGAAAACTCGTTTCAAATCGAAGCCATTGATAAACTGACTCCATTTCAAAATAAGAACATTCATGAAGCATATGCAAAGAACAAAACTTTATAAAAAGGCTACCAGATTGACAAAATGTCTCATACTGATTTTTATTGGATCAATTTAAGTTATTGAGTTTTAAATAATTTAACAGCGATTTTCTCTAAAATTACATACTTTTCAAAACGATTGAATACGATATTCCTAACTCTTGTGAAGCAGTATATTTAGTGAGATTAACAATATCCTGTTTGTTCTGATTATTATTATAATTTTAGTTATACATTTTTTTCCTAAAGTTAAAATTATTTTTCCTATAAAACATCTTGTGTAATGATCATTATTTTGTTTATTCAATTGCTTTCTTCGATTCTATATATGTTCTCTACTCACAACTCAGGCACCTTGTCGTTGTTTCTCTGTGAAAAAAATAATATTTTTAGAAAAATTTGTACTTTAAGTTGCGTTAAGATTCCCTGATCGGATTTCTCGATAGACTCCCCTTTGATGAAGCCAAACCCCTTCTACAATTCCCTGTTCCTTCCCTTATCACTCGAAATTGTCCTTGTAACGTGCACAATTTGATAGAGATGAAATTCATAAATTCCCGATGGACCCTAAAAACCGTTTTGCCGCACTCGCACGAATTGAAACATAATTCCACCACAGCAGGAGTGGATGTCTACGATAAAAAACAATAAGTATAAAACCGAGGCGAAGCTGTAGTTCTTCGCTCTATTAGTACGTAGCGGATAAAGATGGGCTATTGCCGTTGCCACTAGAGGAGATATCCCCTTAACAGGGGTGCTTTTCCATTCCCTCAACGACCGAATTACACCATTGTCGACTTTATATTTCTGCAGTATAGTTCAGATAACATTTCTGTAGTTTTGAATAACCGTTCGTAACTACACTGCGCAAAAAAATTAACGCACATTCTGAAAATCTCAATTTTAATGAAAGTTAACTCTACATTGACTTTAAAACTTATTTTTATGTTCTCTCGGGAAGGTTTTGAACGAAACAAGACACACATCAAATGGAAGAAAAATTCAGAATTTCACCGAATCTTTTGTGAAAGGAGAGGAATGAACAATTTTCAGAATACTGAAATGCTGATAAGTGATTTAATACTTGGTAATTCCACCCCTTGCGTTAATTACAACTCGGCAACGACGGTTCATACTCAAAACTAGACTGATGATTTTCTTAACTTCTCAGCCTTCTATTAAGGTTGTCCCAAACCTGCTCAATCGGATTGAGATCTGGATTCATGCTGGCCATTCCATTCGAGAGACTTCAACCTCTTCAAAGTACTCCTGAACGATGCGCGCACGATGGGTCTGGCATTATCGTCCATAAAAATGAAATTTTCACCAATGTATGGGGCAAATGGCACTACATGCTCTTCAAGAATGTTCCTTATATACTTATCAGCATTCTAAGCTCCATTATCAACGACCACTAGGTCTGTGCGAGCAGTCAAAGATATTCCATCCCATACCATAATCGATCCTCCCCTGAAACCAGTAGTATTCAGGAAATTGCACTGAGCATATCATTCATGTGGACGTCTGTATACAAGGGAACGTCGATCACAATGGTAGAGGCAGAATCTAGACTCATCTGTGAAGAGAACTCTTTCCCAATCGGCCTCTTCCAATGGATATGCTCTCTGGCAAAATCCAAACGCGCCCTTCGATGGGCTGAGGTAAGAGCTGGGCCTCTTTCCGCGACACGAGGCTTTAAATCATATTCTCTGAGGCGATTTCTTATTGTCTGAGTACTAATTTGCACCCCATGAGTTTGCTCAAGTTGATTTTGAAGGAGGCGAGCGGTTGCAAACCGTTGTCTCAACAAAGAAACCTTCAAGTAGCGTTCTTGAATGGCAGTTGTTACCCTGTCCTGGTCTTCGGACATTCATACCTGTCTCCCTGAATCGCTGCAACATTCTGGACACACTTGTATGGGAAACTCCAAACCTTTCTGCAATTCTTGTGTATGTCCACCCTTCTTCTTGCAAAACTACCGCTTGGGCACATTCCTCTTGGGTCAAATTGAGTGTTTCGAGTTGCATAACGATCGAGTGTAGAAAATCAAACGAAAGAAAAAACTATTGATCACTAGAATTGATCGAGAACAACTGATTTTAGAATGGAGTCAATATATTTAAATGATAATATCATATTTTTTTATTCCTGCTGGGAAAAAACATCTGTATTGAAGAAAAACGTTGAAAGTGGATAACATATGCATGCATAATTCTGACAAAAATAATTATCATTGAGAACACCTTCAGTTGTCGAATAAATTTGAGATTTCCATAATGTGCGTTAATTTTTTTGCGCAAAGTATAAACCTAAGAAACCTTGATACACATTTTTGACTGATGCTGTAGGAATCTTACGCTGATTTTTAAATTCTCCAATTTGGCGCACCCTGTACAATCGACTCCGAGGCCTCAAATTGAAAAAGGAAAATGCGGGGAGAGTTATCGATGGCACTCACCGGGAATCAGAGTGGCACATAAAAAGTTCTCGGGAATAATACATCCCATGTCGGAAAAAAATGAAGAGCATTGTCCCGACCGAGCAAAAAACTTTAATACGCCCGGAGTTTCAACAATTGAGACGCATTTTTAGGAAATCCATTCAAATACACGATAACCCGTAAATCACGGACTGGAAGTTTCATTTACTGCGGATATTTCAGAATCCTGGAACTCCGTCCGATCGGAAAAAAGGTTGAAAAGATCGCCGAGAGAAGCGGGGAGTACGTATTGCCCTGGGAATTTTCATTCTACTCGAAGTTTCGGCTACGATCTGTTCACGTCGACGGAAGAATGAAGTCTCGTGGATTTGAATCCAACCGGAAATTTCGCCGTTTCAATTGAAAACATGCCAACCAGATTTACTAACTGACGAAGAAACCCAGAAGGAGCTGTTTGAATTTTAAATTATTTTTCGTAAAACATAGATAATATAGCAAGGAGTAAATGATTTAAATTGGGATAAAAAAAAAGTGAAGGTTTTTTCATGTAAATATTTTTTGTTGCTTAAATATGGTAGTCGTTTTTTGCAAGTTTTTTAAATTCTTGAATTATTAGTATACGGGAGGCATTTAGACATTCCGTACCCGTATTTGCCATTGGTCAGACGAGCAGGAATTAAGAAACCAATCACATTTCGAGTGCAAAATGTATAATACTTACAATAAGCGAGAGTTCAGCTTTATTTATCACTTTATTCAGTAATTACTTATATCGGCTAATCATTACTGGTTGCTTTATTCGGCCATTTCAAATTGTGAATGTTTTGAGCCTATCATGACGCTTTCCAGTAGATATAGTTGCCAGACAGATTTTTTTCTACTTATCTGTACTATCATTTGCGTAATATTAATTCTACATAATCCAAATGGATTATTTTTGAGATCGAGACATAGTTCTAGAAAAAACTATTCAGTTTTGAAGCAATGATCTAAAAATGTTTAGTTTGATGACTGAGCTTATAGTCATTCCGTACGTTTTCTGAAAATGAAAATTCAATTAATTCACTTTCCAGAAAAATTCAGGATGCAATCTTGATTCTTTTGGTGGGTTGGGTTTCAGTACAGACTGAATTTATATCTACCTAATCCAAAGAAGGAATAAAGAGGAGAATGATCGAACTATAGTAATTTGATCAACTAGTTTATTAATGGAGCGAGCGGATCAAAAGTCAAGATCATTAATGGCTAGATTAATATACGAGGGGATTACAAAATTTCTCCGTCGATCAAAAATAACCAAATAAAGAAATTGTAATATAAGAAGTATTTCATTCTTCAAAACATGATTTATAAATTCAGTATAATCAAATTGAATGGATCAATTGACGTATCTCACCTGAAATATTATAACCTAGATCAGAAATGAAATTATTCGTGATATTTCTGATGTTCGGTTGCCCAAGACAATTTCGCAAAATCAAGCATTAATAGGAGTTATTAATGGAAGATTTCATGTGAGTTAATCTTGATTACTGAAGTGTATTGAAAGTTTCAGTAGTATTCGTATTAAATCACAGTAAGTCTGATGAGGAGAGTCTTTTAAATTTCACATTTGAAAAGAAACATGAATGATACTGAAGAAAACATAATCTTCCACAGATGCTTCACCTTTTCCAATATTATTCTATTGAAATTTTTCAATTTTTGTCAAGAAATTTCTCTTATTTTGCTTCTGACATCATTTTTATTCCTGCAGAAGATAACTTCGAAATTCAATGCGAACATTTGTTTTCTATTCTTTCTTTGTTATGCCTATGTGAAGGTTCAAATGTGTGTTATCAAAAAGGTGAATTCTCAAACGATGAGTTCAGTTAATATAGGCAAAAGCTCCGACTTGAGTACTACACATGCATTAGTTTCACTCGAGCTAGAACAGGGAAGGTTTCGAGTCAACCAATGGCGTAGCGCTATTCGCGCTAGGTGCCAAATACGGGTACGGAATGTCTAAATGCCTATGGGAGACGGGGTTCTCAACCGTACGAACAGAAATCCAACTACTGTTGTGAAATGTGTATATTCTCATTGAAAATTTCTTAACGTAACATTCATAACTTTTTTGCGTATCCATCCCTTTTGATTCTGATATGAAGATACGGAAGAACTGGAACCAATTGTGATTTTAACAAGATCCAGACTACAGAAAAGTTCAAAAACTGAGACATTCTCCATTGTACCGAAAGTTGGCCAAAATTGCAAAACTTCCGAAATGATCGCTGAATTTCCAACATCCGATTCCATATTCATAGCGTTGCTTCAAAAATTCAGCGAGGTCTCATCACGTTACATCGTCCTAAAGAGAAACTTTCGAAAGTTAGCAGACGCCTCTGTTTCCTAGTTCTCTTGCTAAGGGTAGATGTTCATTCCTTTCCTATTTCCTATCAATTCCGTCCGTACTCTTCTTAACATAGTCAGTCCGTTGTGTCTCTTTGATGCTGTCGTCTGAGAGGAATCCTAAGTTGCAACTTTTATTGAACTCTAATATTTATGAGAGTCGAGCAAAGGGAATTTGGGGTGGTTGGATGAAACGGGAATCGATCAGTGGAAGGTGATTTTTAGGGAAACAGGGGGTGCATATTCGGACGATAGTTATCCACTTTATTTGCAATATACATAGTGTCCCTAAATTCATGCGAGAAAATTCAGAACGTGAATGCTCGTATGAAATTAAGAGGGGTCTTCCATTTAAGAAAATTTCCTCAGTCCACCCCTTTCTGAGAAATCACCCTTAAGAGGTGGTGACTAAAATTTAGTTTTTATTTGTTTTCTAAAATTCCAGTAAAACTAGAAACTTGAAACTGCCTCAATCTATAGATAAAAAAGCAACATTGATATTATGATAAACTATTATGGTATAATAATTTCAAAGTGGACATAAAATTGTCTTGTACAATATGTATTGCACCAAACGATGTCGTATATTTTTGAATGTTGGCCAAGAAGTGTTTGAAATCATTTCCCATCCCAAAAACTAAAGACGTAAGGGATATACAGAATAAATAAATATAATAAAACATATAAAGTTATCTATTGTTATAAGCTCTTTGTAGTTGACTACAAAGACCAATTATTCATGGACGTCTTTCTAGAAAGAGAACGTGCATCGTACCTTGAAGAGGTCTCTCGAATGGAATGGCCAGCAAGAAGTCCAGATCTCAGTCCGATTGAGCAGGTTTGGGACAACCTCAATAGAAGGCTGAGAAGTTCAGAAAATCATCCAGCGCTACTCTTAATGACTTAGGAATCCAACTCGGAGATATCTGGGACGGTTTAGATCAGAACATTTTAAGATCACTCATTCTGAGTATGAACCGTCGTTGCCGAGCTGTAATTAACGCAAGGGGTGGAAATACCAAGTATTAAATCACTTATCAGCATTTCAGTATTTTGAAAATTTTTCATTTCTCTTCTTTCACATGAGATTCGGTGAAATCCTGAATTTTTCTTCCATTTAATGTGTCGTGTTTCGTTCAAAACCTTCCCGAGAGAACATATAAAGTCAATGTAGAGTTAACTTTCATTAAAATTGGGATTTTCAGAATGTGCGTTAATTTTTTTGCGCAGTATATTTTATGTTTATCCCACCGTAGAAGAATCCAACAACAAAATCTTTCATAACAAACGGTTCATTCAATATTGAGTGTAACCAACAAAATGGAGGACTTAGTTTTATATATTAAGATTTCTGTTACGTTATACGGGATGAAATTAGCAACCCTTACATCATTTCAAATCAAAACTTTTTTACGAGATGTAGTTTCATGAAATAAATTAAGAAATTGAAATCCTTGTATTGTCTACAATATTTTTTATTCCTAAATTTTTTTCCCAAAGTAAATAGCTGGAGAGAAAAACCATATTTTATAATCATTTCGGTGAAGTTGTAAAATTTTGGGGATTTATTATAAATGCTGGAAATAACCACCCAAAATACACGAACGTAGTCTACGTGTCATTCATTTAGAAAAAAAATTAAAACTACAGCTAACTCATCTGAGTATTCTGCAATTCGCACAATATTCGGTAGCAGAAGAATAGACCATAGTTGATCCTAAATACAACCATTTCGGGAAATTTCTGTATTTTTTCTTCTTCAGAATATTAACAATATTTATTAAGACTTGAGGAGATTCAAATCGAATCATCCCCATCTCCTGTACACCTTTCAATGAGTTTAAACATCTTCATTTCTTTCCAGACGTCAAAAACTGAGAAGACAGCGTTGCCAATACCGATAGGAAGCATGGAAATAGAGCCACCTGGAATCCTACGCCTCCTTTGTAGTTGCCTGCAGGGCCTTTTCTAAAAATGTCAGATATTTTCTCCATTTAATTTCCGCCCCGCTTGAGGACCTGGTCCCAAAGTAACGACTAGCGAAAGGTGAGTGCGAAACATCCAACTAATGAGTATTTTTCAATTTGTCGAATTGGGCGGGATATAAGAGCGTCGTACTTTGATTCGGACACGTCATTGTGTGCCGAAGACAGGGTGGAATCCGCAATAATGGGGGAGAGTAGGGTGGAATCGTAGGCGGAATGCACCAAAAAAAAAGGAGCATCTTGTGCGAATTCGTCTCAGAGTGGTCAATGCCACTGTCTAAGAAAAATTTAACAATTTCTTGTTCTTCATTCAATCGAAAAACGCTTATTCATGAGTTGAAGAATCGGTAAAAGTTGTAGCACAATTTTTCAAAATATTGAAGGTGCGAAAACGGAATGATTGCATGAGTTCATTTTCTTTGTTTCAGTATCGTAATGGGTTCCATTACTGTACTAAAAGTAGTGATGTAATGAACTTATTGCAGCATTCTTTACGTTTTTTTATTTTTCGTTTTGTGGTTGTCAATTCTGAATGCCGATCTTATCAAATTTCAACGCAAGTCGACTCACGACAACTGTCAAGAGTATAGTAACTGACAATAGTTATGTATGATATGAGTATTGAAAGTGACGTTTTATTTTGATGATGAAATGGGCGAATTTGCAATGACAATGAACTTCAAAATGCATTTTAAAATTCAAATAATCAAAAGGTTGTTGTGAATGGCAAACGTTGCTAACGTTATGATTACTAACAAATGAGAAAAGAAGCTATCATTTGAATTTCGTTCCTGTCCAATTTCCGTCTTGTGTTTTTAACTCTTTAATATGTTTGTCGAGAGTCCTATTATAAATGAAAGTGACGATTTGGTTGTTCCTCTGGATATTGAAGAGTCTGCAAGAAGAGCAAATCTGGAACTCCTACCTAAAAACTCTGTTCAGCAGTACGATACTGCATATAACAATTTCCTGGCCTGATGTAAATTGAAAAATGTAGAAGGGAACTTCAGTGAAACTGTCTTCCTGGCATACTAAGAAGAAGAAAAAAAATATGGAGTTCATAAACTTTGTGGAGCAAATTTTCAATGATAAAGTCAAGCGCTCTTTTTAAAAATGGTGTGGATGTCGGTAAATATTTTAAGGTAATAGCATATTTAAAACGGAAAAGTGAAGGATATCGTCTCAAGAAATCAAAAATTCTCTCTCGTGAACAAGTTGGAAAGTTTATAAAGGAGGCACCAGATGAGAAATACTTGATGGTTAAGGTTGCAACTTTTTTCGGATTATTTGGAACCTATCGGCCTGAAGAATTGTGAAATTTATCAGTGGAAGACATCGAAATAACGAATGAATTATTGGTTATACAACTTCCAAATACAAAAACGACAGTCGGTCGTTCTTTCAGTATTATTGGGAAGTATGTAAATTATTTCCATAAGTACTTTGCACTGCGCCCTTTTGTCATCAAACATCGTCGTTTTTTCCTGAAATACATGAATAATAAATGCACTGCCAATCCAGTTGGTTTAATACATTTGGGAAAATTCCATCTATTGTTGCCGAATTCCTCAAACTGCCAGAACCAAATCAATAAACAGGACACTGTTTTCGAAGATCCCCCGCTTCATTGCTAGCAGAATCAGGATCAAATATTACGGATATAAAAAACATGGTGGATTCCATTGCATATAGAAATGTCATTGCTGAAAAAATTCTCCCAACCTCAACAGATTTTGGATCATCATCATCCAATATTGTACTTCCAGTTTCAACAAGTACTGATGGTGCTGAGGATTCTCATAATGTGTTGCGAAGCTCCCTAACGTCACAGGGCATTAATGTTAGTAATTGTTCTAGTTTCACGATTAATATTAATGTTCATGATTGTTAAAAATTTGCAATTGGTGAATTTTTCTCATCTGATTTCATGATAGGAAAGGAGTGCTAAAAATATTTTTAACACTAATGTTAAAAATATTTTTAACACGCTTCCACGTAAACAATCAATTTTAACATTGTTTGCTGTCATTAAGAGTGTCACCTTTAATGGCAATTGTACAAAAAAATACCTTTTGGTAAAACTTAGATAATATAGTAAAAGAGTAAACGATTTAAATTTGGAAAAAATAATCGTGATGTGAACATTTTGTGTTACTCAAATATTATAGTCTTTTTTGCAAATTTTTTTAATTTTACAAAAATCTGTGTTTAGTCATTTATCACTAGCTAGTAAATTTCAAAGGGGACGAATTATTGATCTACGTACGAACATAAATCCAACTACTGTTATGAGATGTTTTCAAGCGTGGTTTGATAATGCCCAAAATTACACAAATGAAGTTCAAGATCGACGTCTAAGACTTATGGCCATGAAATACCTATTCGCGACAACTCGATCTTTGGCTGATGAAAGGTTAGGAGAACAAGGCCATCTTGTAACTGACCGAACAGTTTACCGCCGTAAAAAGACATTATCGACCCCATCTTGGGTTACCTCTTACGGTTGAGCATCGCCGGCAAAGATTCCAGGGGTGCAGAGAACGATGACATTGGAATGTGAATGAAAAAGTAATGTGAATGTCATCAGGTCGTCCCTTTTAATGAATCTGGATTATCCTTGGGAGCACATGATAGCCGAAGAAGGGTTAGACGTCGTCTAACTAGGATTAAAATTTTTTTTTTCCAAAATTAAATTCAAATAACAATAATAAGAATTGTAAGAATCCATTTGGACAGATGAAGCAACTCATATTTTCGCTGCCTCTGATGTTTCTCCGATATCTCGACGCTAATTTTTTTTCACGTCGAAGGAAAATAGAAAAACCACCGGTGCGGCTCTGGATTATCACGCGGGCGAAGAAGCGGGGTGTGGGGGGTTGGTCCGAGGGGTGGAAGCGTTATTCGAGTGTGAGGTCGAGATTAGACAAGCGACTTCGACCCCTGGCCTGAAAAGCAGGGTTGAAATCCAATCTTGATTTGCTATTGCATTCCAACAATGACGTCCTTAGCCCGTCTGCCTGTCCAGCCGTCCGTTTGTTTGTTGCTCTTTGTTTAAGCGACAGATTGGGGCCGCCTCAGAGACTTTCGCTCTTTACCCGTTTTATGTTATTACGTCCAGGATATCCCTACAAGACTCTCCCATGGCAATCCTGTACGTCCTGATTGAAAAAGGAATTTCCAAATAAACAAACACACGAATAATATACGTTCATATGTAGTTGTTTCAACGTTAATTCAACCAAGCAATGTTTTAGCCCATTTTGTGAGTAAGGAATCGTTGAAAAATTCACAGTTCCAATGTCCATAACCTGTCCATGGAATTCACTTTTACATGTAGTTGATTCAATGTAAATACAACCAGGTGTTGATTTAGACCATAATATAAGTAGAAATCATTTAACTATTCACAAGTCCCTGTTCTGAAACTTTTAGAATGAACACGAAGCTTTTATTAGCGTTTATATGCGGTTGAATCAACGTTAATCCAACCAAGTGTTGTTTAGCCCATCATATAAGTGATGAATCGTTCAACAAGTCACAGTTGCAATGTTCAGAAACTATCCAAATAAACACAATTCACGTTTGTATGTAGTTGATTCAACCAAGTGTTATTTTAGCCCATAATGTTTGTAAGAAATTCTTCAACAATTCACAGTTCAGAATGTTCAGAAGCGATTTTTAAAATCACAAACATAATTTCTCAATTATATGTGGATGATTTAACGTTAATTCAACCAAGTGTAGATTTAGCCCTTAACTCTACACAGACCCCTTTTCTGAAACTTTTCCAATGAACACGAACCTTTTCTTTAGCTTTTATATGCGGTTGTTAATTCAACTAGGTGTTTTTTAAGCCATCATATAAGTGATGAAAAGTTCGACAATTCACAGTTGAAAAGTTCAGAAACTATCCAAATGCACACAAACACTCAATTCATGTTTATATGTAGTTGATTCAACGTTAATTCATCCAAGTGTTGTTTTAGCCCATCATGTTGATAAGAAATCCTTCAACAATTCACAGTTCAAAATGTTCAGAAGCGATTCTAAAAATCACAAACATAACTTCAAGTTTATATGTGGTTGATTTAACGTTAATTCAACCAAGTGCATATTTGGCCCATAATATAAGTGTGAAACACTTAACTCCCACAGGCTCCTATTCTGAAACTCTTCCAATGAACACGAACATTTCCTCAGCTCTTATATGCGGTTGAATAAACTTCAAATCAACCAGGTGTTATTTTAGCCCATCAAATAAGAAAGAAATCGTACAAAAATTTGCAATTTCAATATTAAGGAACTATTAAAATAAACACAAACATGAAATTAAAGTTTTTATGAGGTTGAATTTACGTTGATTCAACCACATAAAAACGTGAATTTCGTGTTTGTGTTTATTTGAATAGTTTCTGAACATTGCAATTGCAAATTTTTGAACGATTCCTTTCTTATTCGATAGGCTAAAACAACACCAGGTTGAATTAACGTTTATTCAACCGCATATAAAAGCTGCGAAATTGTTTGTGTTCATTCGGAAAATTTCAGGGTACTGTGGAGAGTTTTACACTTATATTATGGGCAAAATCTACACTTGGTTGAATTAACGTTAAATCAACCACATATAATTGTGAAATTATGCTTGTGATTTAAGAGTCGCTTCTAAACATTATGAGCTGTGAATTGTTGAACGATTTCTTACCAACATGATGGGCTAAAACAACACTTGGTTGAATAAACGTTGAATCAACTACATATAAACGTGAATTGTGTGTTGGTGTTTATTCGAATAGTTTCTGAACATGCAACTGTGAATTGTTGAACTATTCATCACTTATATGATGGGCCAAAACAACACTTGGTTGGATAAACGTTGATTCCACCGCATATTAACGCTAATAAAGTGTTCGTGTTCATTGGAAAATTTTTAGAATAGGGGCTTGCGAATAGTTACTTATATTTTGCGCTGAATAAACTCCTGGTTCTATCAGAAACTCTTTCTTATAGGAACATTTTCATATATTTTTTTCGGATAATCATTCCTTGCTTTGATTTTCCATAATTTTAGCTTCACCAGTAAACAGAAAATGTTATACACCTTTCTGACTTTTCGCAAGTGACAAAAAATCACAGGCAGAATTAAGAATTCTTGAAACAAGAAATACCATCGAATGAGCAAAAAATTTCGGCAATTTTCCATTCCCACGTTTCAAGGAAACTAATTAATTCAAATTTTGACCAAACCGAAGAAGCCACGAAATGGCTTTTTTTCACGAAACTCGATAATAACGTCCGGAATAACATCCCGTCCATTTCTTCCCTCTTGTCGACCTCAGGGTCCCGAGGGAACAGCGGCGCCTGGACTAAAAAAATGCTGTTACATGCAAAGGCAAACATTTGGGGAGAGCGGCTCAGGGCATTAAAGAAATTGAAATAATATTTGCCGATTCCTGCGGGATGGGATTTGGCATCGGAAAGACATTTTCCATGAATAAAACCCCGCTTTCAATCTCGAGGGGGAGTTTGGGACACTTTTCTTGAACGCCCTTGAATAAATGAATAGCAGCTGCCCTGACTGACCGTCAGACGCTTCATCCGAGCATATACTGACGTTTATTTTGCATAACCTCAACTGTCAATGTCAAATGTCATACCAACTGTCACAATCTACAAGTGTCACGACACAGAGTCGAGTAAAAGTCTATAAAAACCCGTTCGTTATACCTAGATAGAAGAGACGTTTGGTTGAATTTATATTACAACATTAAGGCGTATTCAACACGTACTCTTATGAGTCATTTTAGTTAGTTAAAGCTTTCTATATGATGAGATAAATAGATAAAGGTGACAAGGAAATGACTATAAGTGATACTTATACTCAGTGTTTTTTCTGATAGCTCCCGACCGGTTTGGGAACTTCCATGTCCAAAAAGGCCCATAGAGTCAGGCGATTTCCTTAGAGAATGCAAAATATAGCGTTTTTGGGGGGGGTCTACCCCTTTGGATTTTTTCGGCCAAAATTTCGAAATTTTCGATTGCGATTTTTTGTGCTAGGGAGAAAGTGTCCTCATCGCTGATCACCACCCTGCAAACCCCATCTCAATCCGGAGCCAATTAGTCGAAATATGCAGAATCGAAATTTCCAAAATTTCAAAAATTCTCATTTTGCAGGTGAAAATTTTCAAAATCCGGAAAACTGCGACTTTTTTCTTCTTATCCAATCAAGCGACTTCGAAAACCTACATTTTCATATAAAACTCGAAAATATCTACACTAGTTTTCGAGAGAAACGATGATGAATTTTTTGCATTTTTCATTTTCGAGTTTACTTTGAAACGCTGTGGTGATAAGGAAATGACTATAAGTGATACACTCAGTGTTTTTTCTGATAGCTCCCGACCGGTTTGAAAACCTCCATGTCCAAAAAGGCCCATAGAGTCAGGCGATTTTCTTAGAGAATGCAAAATATAGCGTTTTTGGGGGGGTCTACCCCTTTGGATTTTTTCGGCCAAAATTTCGAAATTTTCGATTGCGATTTTTCGTGCTAGGGAGAAAGTGTCCTCATCGCTGATCACCAGTCTGCAAACCCCATCTCAATCCGGAGCCAATTAGTCGAAATATGCAGAATCGAAATTTCCAAACATTCAAAAATTCTCATTTTGCAGGTGAAAATTTTCAAAATCCGGAAAACTGCGACTTTTTTCTTCTTATCCAATCAAGCGACTTCGAAAATCTACATTTTCATATAAAACTCGAAAATATCTACACTAGTTTTCGAGAGAAACGATGATGAATTTTTTGCATTTTTCATTTTCGAGTTTACTTTGAAACGCTGTGGTGATAAGGAAATGACTATAAGTGATACACTCAGTATTTTTTCTGATAGCTCCCGACCGGTTTGAAAACCTCCATGTCCAAAAAGGCCCATAGAGTCAGGCGATTTTCTTAGAGAATGCAAAATATAGCGATTTTGGGGGGGTCTACCCCTTTGGATTTTTTCGGCCAAAATTTCGAAATTTTCGATTGCGATTTTTTGTGCTAGGGAGAAAGTGTCCTCATCGCTGATCACCAGTCTGCAAACCAGATCTCAATCCGGAGCAAATTAGTCGAGATATGCAGAATCGAAATTTCCAAAATTTCAAAAATTCTCATTTTGCAGGTGAAAATTTTTAAAATCCGGAAAACTGCGACTTTTTGCTTCTTATCCAATCAAGCGACTTCGAAAACCTACATTTTCATATAAAACTCGAAAATATCTACACTAGTTCTCGAGAGAAACGATGATGAATTTTTTGCATTTTTCATTTTCGAGTTTAATTTGAAACGCTCTGGTGGCAAGGAAATGACTATAAGTGATACACTCAGTATTTTTTCTGATAGCTCCCGACCAGTTTGAAAACCTCCATGTCCAAAAAAGCCCATAGAGTCAGGCGATTTCCTTAGAGAATGCAAAATATAGCGTTTTTGGGGGGGTCTACCCATTTGGATTTTTTCGGCCAAAATTTCGAAATTTTCGATTGCGATTTTTTGTGCTAGGGAGAAAGTGTCCTCATCGCTGATCACCAGTCTGCAAACCCCATCTCAATCCGGAGCCAATTTGTCGAGATATGCAGAATCGAATTTTCCAAAATTTCAAAAATTCTCATTTTGCAGATGAAAATTTTTAAAATCCGGAAAACTGCGACTTTTTTCTTCTTATCCAATCAAGCGACTTCAAAAACCTACATTTTCATATAAAACTCGAAAATATCTACACTAGTTTTCGAGAGAAACAATGATGAATTTTTTTCATTTTTCATTTTCGAGTTTACTTTGAAACGCTGTGGTGATAAGGAAATGACTATAAGTGATACACTCAGTGTTTTTTCTGATAGCTCCCGACCGGTTTGAAAACCTCCATGTCCAAAAAGGCCCATAGAGTCAGGCGATTTTCTTAGAGAATGCAAAATATAGCGTTTTTGGGGGGGTCTACCCCTTTGGATTTTTTCGGCCAAAATTTCGAAATTTTCGATTGCGATTTTTTGTGCTAGGGAGAAAGTGTCCTCATCGCTGATCACCATCCTGCAAACCCCATCTCAATCCGGAGCCAATTAGTCGAGATATGCAGAATCGAATTTTCCAAAATTTCAAAAATTATCATTTTGCAGATGAAAATTTTTAAAATCCGGAAAACTGCGACTTTCTTCTTCTTATCCAATCAAGCGACTTCGAAAACCTACATTTTCATATAAAACTCGAAAATATCTACACTAGTTTTCGAGAGAAACAATGATGAATTTTTTTCATTTTTCATTTTCGAGTTTACTTTGAAACGCTGTGGTGATAAGGAAATGACTATAAGTGATACACTCAGTGTTTTTTCTGATAGCTCCCGACCGGTTTGAAAACCTCCATGTCCAAAAAGGCCCATAGAGTCAGGCGATTTTCTTAGAGAATGCAAAATATAGCGTTTTTGGGGGGGTCTACCCCTTTGGATTTTTTCGGCCAAAATTTCGAAATTTTCGATTGCGATTTTTTGTGCTAGGGAGAAAGTGTCCTCATCGCTGATCACCAGTCTGCAAACCCCATCTCAATCCGGAGCCAATTTGTCGAGATATGCAGAATCGAATTTTTCAAAATTTCAAAAATTCTCATTTTGCAGATGAAAATTTTTAAAATCCGGAAAACTGCGACTTTTTTCTTCTTATCCAATCAAGCGACTTCGAAAACCTACATTTTCATATAAAACTCGAAAATATCTACACTAGTTTTCGAGAGAAACAATGATGAATTTTTTTCATTTTTCATTTTCGAGTTTACTTTGAAACGCTGTGGTGATAAGGAAATGACTATAAGTGATACACTCAGTGTTTTTTCTGATAGCTCCCGACCGGTTTGAAAACCTCCATGTCCAAAAAGGCCCATAGAGTCAGGCGATTTTCTTAGAGAATGCAAAATATAGCGTTTTTGGGGGGGTCTACCCCTTTGGATTTTTTCGGCCAAAATTTCGAAATTTTCGATTGCGATTTTTTGTGCTAGGGAGAAAGTGTCCTCATCGCTGATCACCATCCTGCAAACCCCATCTCAATCCGGAGCCAATTAGTCGAGATATGCAGAATCGAATTTTCCAAAATTTCAAAAATTATCATTTTGCAGATGAAAATTTTTAAAATCCGGAAAACTGCGACTTTTTTCTTCTTATCCAATCAAGCGACTTCGAAAACCTACATTTTCATATAAAACTCGAAAATATCTATACTAGTTTTCGAGAGAAACAATGATGAACTTTTTTCATTTTTCATTTTCGAGTTTACTTTGAAACGCTGTGGTGATAAGGAAATGACTATAAGTGATACACTCAGTGTTTTTTCTGATAGCTCCCGACGGTTTGAAAACCTCCATGTCCAAAAAGGCCCATAGAGTCAGGCGATTTTCTTAGAGAATGCAAAATATAGCGTTTTTGGGGGGGGTCTACACCTTTGGATTTTTTCGGCCAAAATTTCGAAATTTTCGATTGCGATTTTTTGTGCTAGGGAGAAAGTGTCCTCATCGCTGATCACCAGTCTGCAAACCCCATCTCAATCCGGAGCCAATTAGTCGAGATATGCAGAATCGAATTTTCCAAAATTTCAAAAATTATCATTTTGCAGATGAAAATTTTTAAAATCCGGAAAACTGCGACTTTTTTCTTCTTATCCAATCAAGCGACTTCGAAAACCTACATTTTCATATAAAACTCGAAAATATCTACACTAGTTTTCGAGAGAAACAATGATGAATTTTTTTCATTTTTCATTTTCGAGTTTACTTTGAAACGCTGTGGTGATAAGGAAATGACTATAAGTGATACACTCAGTGTTTTTTCTGATAGCTCCCGACCGGTTTGAAAACCTCCATGTCCAAAAGGCCCATAGAGTCAGGCGATTTTTCTTAGAGAATGCAAAATATAGCGTTTTTGGGGGGGTCTACCCCTTTGGATTTTTTCGGCCAAAATTTCGAAATTTTCGATTGCGATTTTTTGTGCTAGGGAGAAAGTGTCCTCATCGCTGATCACCAGTCTGCAAACCCCATCTCAATCTGGAGCCAATTTGTCGAGATATGCAGAATCGAATTTTCCAAAATTTCAAAAATTCTCATTTTGCAGATGAAAATTTTTAAAATCCGGAAAACTGCGACTTTTTTCTTCTTATCCAATCAAGCGACTCCGAAAACCTACATTTTCATATAAAACTCGAAAATATCTACACTAGTTTTCGAGAGAAACAATGATGAATTTTTTTCATTTTTCATTTTCGAGTTTACTTTGAAACGCTGTGGTGATAAGGAAATGACCATAAGTGATACACTCAGTGTTTTTTCTGATAGCTCCCGACCGGTTTGAAAACCTCCATGTCCAAAAAGGCCCATAGAGTCAGGCGATTTTCTTAGAGAATGCAAAATATAGCGTTTTTGGGGGGGTCTACCCCTTTGGATTTTTTCGGCCAAAATTTCTTAATTTTCGATTGCGATTTTTTGTGCTAGGGAGAAAGTGTCCTCATCGCTGATCACCAGTCTGCAAACCCCATCTCAATCCGGAGCCAATTTGTCGAGATATGCAGAATCGAAATTTCCAAAATTCCAAAAATTCTCATTTTGCAGATGAAAATTTTTAAAATCCGGAAAACTGCGACTTTTTTCTTCTTATCCAATCAAGCGACTTCGAAAACCTACATTTTCATATAAAACTCGAAAATATCTACACTAGTTTTCGAGAGAAACAATGATGAATTTTTTTCATTTTTCATTTTCGAGTTTACTTTGAAACGCTGTGGTGATAAGGAAATGACTATAAGTGATACACTCAGTGTTTTTCTGATAGCTCCCGACCGGTTTGAAAACCTCCATGTCCAAAAAGGCCCATAGAGTCTGGCGATTTTCTTAGAGAATGCAAAATATAGCGTTTTTGGAGAGGTCTATGCCTTTGGATTTTTTCGGCCAAAATTTCGAAATTTTCGATTGCGATTTTTTGTGCTAGGGAGAAAGTGTCCTCATCGCTGATCACCACCCTGCAAACCCTATCTCAATCCGAGCCAATTAGTCGAGATATGCAGAATCGAAATTTCCAAAATTCCAAAATTCTCATTTTGCAGATGAAAATTTTTAAAATCCGGAAAACTGCGACTTTTTTCTTCTTATCCAATCAAGCGACTTCGAAAACCTACATTTTCATATAAAACTCGAAAATATCTACACTAGTTTTAGAGAGAAACAATGATGAATTTTTTTCATTTTTCATTTTCGAGTTTACTTTGAAACGCTGTGATGATAAGGAAATGACTATAAGTGATACACTCAGTGTTTTTTCTGATAGCTCCCGACCGGTTTGAAAACCTCCATGTCCAAAAAGGCCCATAGAGTCAGGCGATTTTCTTAGAGAATGCAAAATATAGCGTTTTTGGGGGGGTCTACCCCTTTGGATTTTTTCGGCCAAAATTTCGAAATTTTCGATTGCAATTTTTTGTGCTAGGGAGAAAGTGTCCTCATCGCTGATCACCACCCTGCAAACCCCATCTCAATCCGGAGCCAATTAGTCGAGATATGCAGAATCGAAATTTCCAAAATTCCAAAAATTCTCATTTTGCAGATGAAAATTTTTAAAATCCGGAAAACTGCGACTTTTTTCTTCTTATCCAATCAAGCGACTTCGAAAACCTACATTTTCATATAAAACTCGAAAATATCTACACTAGTTTTCGAGAGAAACAATGATGAATTTTTTTCATTTTTCATTTTCGAGTTTACTTTGAAACGCTGTGGTGATAAGGAAATGACTATAAGTGATACACTCAGTGTTTTTTCTGATAGCTCCCGACCGGTTTGAAAACCTCCATGTCCAAAAAGGCCCATAGAGTCAGGCGATTTTCTTAGAGAATGCAAAATATAGCGTTTTTGGGGGGGTCTACCCCTTTGGATTTTTTCGGCCAAAATTTCGAAATTTCCGATTGCGATTTTTTGTGCTAGGGAGAAAGTGTCCTCATCGCTGATCAACATCCTGCAAACCCCATCTCAATCCGGAGCCAATTAGTCGAGATATGCAGAATCGAATTTTCCAAAATTTCAAAAATTATCATTTTGCAGATGAAAATTTTTAAAATCCGGAAAACTGCGACTTTTTTCTTCTTATCCAATCAAGCGACTTCGAAAACCTACATTTTCATATAAAACTCGAAAATATCCACACTAGTTTTCGAGAGAAACAATGATGAATTTTTTTCATTTTTCATTTTCGAGTTTACTTTGAAACGCTGTGGTGATAAGGAAATGACTATAAGTGATACACTCAGTGTTTTTTCTGATAGCTCCCGACCGGTTTGAAAACCTCCATGTCCAAAAAGGCCCATAGAGTCAGGCGATTTTCTTAGAGAATGCAAAATATAGCGTTTTTGGGGGGTCTACCCCTTTGGATTTTTTCGGCCAAAATTTCGAAATTTTCGATTGCGATTTTTTGTGCTAGGGAGAAAGTGTCCTCATCGCTGATCACCAGTCTGCAAACCCCATCTCAATCCGGAGCAAATTAGTCGAGATATGCAGAATCGAAATTTCCAAAATTTCAAAAATTCTCATTTTGCAGGTGAAAATTTTTAAAATCCGGAAAACTGCGACTTTTTTCTTCTAATCCAATCAAGCGACTTCGAAAACCTACATTTTCATATAAAACTCGAAAATATCTACACTAGTTCTCGAGAGAAACGATGATGAATTTTTTGCATTTTTCATTTTCGAGTTTAATTTGAAACGCTCTGGTGGCAAGGAAATGACTATAAGTGATACACTCAGTATTTTTTCTGATAGCTCCCGACCAGTTTGAAAACCTCCATGTCCAAAAAGGCCCATAGAGTCAGGCGATTTCCTTAGAGAATGCAAAATATAGCGTTTTTGGGGGGGTCTACCCCTTTGGATTTTTTCGGCCAAAATTTCGAAATTTTCGATTGCGATTTTTTGTGCTAGGGAGAAAGTGTCCTCATCGCTGATCACCAGTCTGCAAACCCCATCTCAATCCGGAGCCAATTTGTCGAGATATGCAGAATCGAATTTTCCAAAATTTCAAAAATTCTCATTTTGCAGATGAAAATTTTTAAAATCCGGAAAACTGCGACTTTTTTCTTCTTATCCAATCAAGCGACTTCGAAAACCTACATTTTCATATAAAACTCGAAAATATCTACACTAGTTTTCGAGAGAAACAATGATGAATTTTTTTCATTTTTCATTTTCGAGTTTACTTTGAAACGCTGTGGTGATAAGGAAATGACTATAAGTGATACACTCAGTGTTTTTTCTGATAGCTCCCGACCGGTTTGAAAACCTTCATGTCCAAAAAGGCCCATAGAGTCAGGCGATTTTCTTAGAGAATGCAAAATATAGCGTTTTTGGGGGGGTCTACCCCTTTGGATTTTTTCGGCCAAAATTTCGAAATTTTCGACTGCGATTTTTTGTGCTAGGAAGAAAGTGTCCTCATCGCTGATCACCAGTCTGCAAACCCCATCTCAATCCGGAGCCAATTAGTCGAGATATGCAGAATCGAATTTTCCAAAATTTCAAAAATTATCATTTTGCAGATGAAAATTTTTAAAATCCGGAAAACTGCGACTTTTTTCTTCTTATCCAATCAAGCGACTTCGAAAACCTACATTTTCATATAAAAGTCGAAAATATCTACACTAGTTTTCGAGAGAAACAATGATGAATTTTTTTCATTTTTCATTTTCGAGTTTACTTTGAAACGCTGTGGTGATAAGGAAATGACTATAAGTGATAAACTCAGTGTTTTTTCTGATAGCTCCCGACCGGTTTGAAAGCCTCCATGTCCAAAAAGGCCCATAGAGTCAGGCGATTTTCTTAGAGAATGCAAAATATAGCGTTTTTGGGGGGGTCTACCCCTTTGGATTTTTTCGGCCAAAAATTTCGAAATTTTCGATTGCGATTTTTTGTGCTAGGGAGAAAGTGTCCTCATCGCTGATCACCAGTCTGCAAACCCCATCTCAATCCGGAGCTAATTTGTCGAGATATGCAGAATCGAATTTTCCAAAATTTCAAAAATTCTCATTTTGCAGATGAAAATTTTTAAAATCCGGAAAAACTGCGACTTTTTTCTTCTTATCCAATCAAGCGACTTCGAAAACCTACATTTTCATATAAAACTCGAAAATATCTACACTAGTTTTCGAGAGAAACAATGATGAATTTTTTTCATTTTTCATTTTCGAGTTTACTTTGAAACGCTGTGGTGATAAGGAAATGACTATAAGTGATACACTCAGTGTTTTTTCTGATAGCTCCCGACCGGTTTGAAAACCTCCATGTCCAAAAAGGCCCATAGAGTCAGGCGATTTTCTTAGAGAATGCAAAATATAGCGTTTTTGGGGGGGTCTACCCCTTTGGATTTTTTCGGCCAAAATTTCGAAATTTTCGATTGCGATTTTTTGTGCTAGGGAGAAGGTGTCCTCATCGCTGATCACCATCCTGCAAACCCCATCTCAATCCGGAGCCAATTAGTCGAGATATGCAGAATCGAATTTTCCAAAATTTCAAAAATTATCATTTTGCAGATGAAAATTTTTAAAATCCGGAAAACTGCGACTTTTTTCTTCTTATCCAATCAAGCGACTTCGAAAACCTACATTTTCATATAAAACTCGAAAATATCTACACTAGTTTTCGAGAGAAACAATGATGAATTTTTTTCATTTTTCATTTTCGAGTTTACTTTGAAACGCTGTGGTGATAAGGAAATGACTATAAGTGATACACTCAGTGTTTTTTCTGATAGCTCCCGACCGGTTTGAAAACCTCCATGTCCAAAAAGGCCCATAGAGTCAGGCGATTTTCTTAGAGAATGCAAAATATAGCGTTTTTGGGGGGGTCTACCCCTTTGGATTTTTTCGGCCAAAATTTCGAAATTTTCGATTGCGATTTTTTGTGCTAGGGAGAAAGTGTCCTCATCGCTGATCACCATCCTGCAAACCCCATCTCAATCCGGAGCCAATTAGTCGAGATATGCAGAATCGAATTTTCCAAAATTTCAAAAATTATCATTTTGCAGATGAAAATTTTTAAAATCCGGAAAACTGCGACTTTTTTCTTCTTATCCAATCAAGCGACTTCGAAAACCTACATTTTCATATAAAACTCGAAAATATCTACACTAGTTTTCGAGAGAAACAATGATGAATTTTTTTCATTTTTCATTTTCGAGTTTACTTTGAAACGCTGTGGTGATAAGGAAATGACTATAAGTGATACACTCAGTGTTTTTTCTGATAGCTCCCGACCGGTTTGAAAACCTCTATGTCCAAAAAGGCCCATAGAGTCAGGCGATTTTCTTAGAGAATGCAAAATATAGCGTTTTTGGGGGTCTACCCCTTTGGATTTTTTCGGCCAAAATTTCGAAATTTTCGATTGCGATTTTTTGTGCTAGGGAGAAAGTGTCCTCATCGCTGATCACCAGTCTGCAAACCCCATCTCAATCCGGAGCCAATTTGTCGAGATATGCAGAATCGAATTTTCCAAAATTTCAAAAATTCTCATTTTGCAGATGAAAATTTTTAAAATCCGGAAAACTGCGACTTTTTTCTTCTTATCCAATCAAGCGACTTCGAAAACCTACATTTTCATATAAAACTCGAAAATATCTACACTAGTTTTCGAGAGAAACAATGATGAATTTTTTTCATTTTTCATTTTCGAGTTTACTTTGAAACGCTGTGGTGATAAGGAAATGACTATAAGTGATACACTCAGTGTTTTTTCTGATAGCTCCCGACCGGTTTGAAAACCTCCATGTCCAAAAAGGCCCATAGAGTCAGGCGATTTTCTTAGAGAATGCAAAATATAGCGTTTTTGGGGGGGTCTACCCCTTTGGATTTTTTCGGCCAAAATTTCGAAATTTTCGATTGCGATTTTTTGTGCTAGGGAGAAAGTGTCCTCATCGCTGATCACCATCCTGCAAACCCCATCTCAATCCGGAGCCAATTAGTCGAGATATGCAGAATCGAATTTTCCAAAATTTCAAAAATTATCATTTTGCAGATGAAAATTTTTAAAATCCGGAAAACTGCGACTTTTTTCTTCTTATCCAATCAAGCGACTTCGAAAACCTACATTTTCATATAAAACTCGAAAATATCTACACTAGTTTTCGAGAGAAACAATGATGAATTTTTTTCATTTTTCATTTTCGAATTTACTTTGAAACGCTGTGGTGATAAGGAAATGACTATAAGTGATACACTCAGTGTTTTTTCTGATAGCTCCCGACCGGTTTGAAAACCTCCATGTCCAAAAAGGCCCATAGAGTCAGGCGATTTTCTTAGAGAATGCAAAATATAGCGTTTTTGGGGGGGTCTACCCCTTTGGATTTTTTCGGCCAAAATTTCGAAATTTTCGATTGCGATTTTTTGTGCTAGGGAGAAAGTGTCCTCATCGCTGATCACCACCCTGCAAACCCCATCTCAATCCGGAGCCAATTAGTCGAGATATGCAGAATCGAAATTTCCAAAATTCCAAAAATTCTCATTTTGCAGATGAAAATTTTTAAAATCCGGAAAACTGCGACTTTTTACTTCTCATCCAATCAAGCGACTTCGAAAACCTACATTTTCATATAAAACTCGAAAATATCTACACTAGTTTTCGAGAGAAACAATGATGAATTTTTTTCATTTTTCATTTTCGAGTTTACTTTGAAACGCTGTGGTGATAAGGAAATGACTATAAGTGATACACTCAGTGTTTTTTCTGATAGCTCCCGACCGGTTTGAAAACCTCCATGTCTAAAAAGGCCCATAGAGTCAGGCGATTTTCTTAGAGAATGCAAAATATAGCGTTTTTGGGGGGTCTACCCCTTTGGATTTTTTCGGCCAGAATTTCGAAATTTTCGATTGCGATTTTTTGTGCTAGGGAGAAAGTGTCCTCATCGCTGATCACCACTCTGCAAACCCCATCTCAATCCGGAGCCAATTAGTCGAGATATGCAGAATCGAAATTTCCAAAATTCCAAAAATTCTCATTTTGCAGATGAAAATTTTTAAAATCCGGAAAACTGCGACTTTTTACTTCTTATCCAATCAAGCGACTTCGAAAACCTACATTTTCATATAAAACTCGAAAATATCTACACTAGTTTTCGAGAGAAACAATGATGAATTTTTTTCATTTTTCATTTTCGAGTTTACTTTGAAACGCTGTGGTGATAAGGAAATGACTATAAGTGATACACTCAGTGTTTTTTCTGATAGCTCCCGACCGGTTTGAAAACCTCCATGTCCAAAAAGGCCCATAGAGTCAGGCGATTTTCTTAGAGAATGCAAAATATAGCGTTTTTGGGGGGTCTACCCCTTTGGATTTTTTCGGCCAAAATTTCGAAATTTTCGATTGCGATTTTTTGTGCTAGGGAGAAAGTGTCCTCATCGCTGATCACCAGTCTGCAAACCCCATCTCAATCCGGAGCCAATTTGTCGAGATATGCAGAATCGAATTTTCCAAAATTTCAAAAATTCTCATTTTGCAGATGAAAATTTTTAAAATCCGGAAAACTGCGACTTTTTTCTTCTTATCCAATCAAGCGACTTCGAAAACCTACATTTTCATATAAAACTCGAAAATATCTACACTAGTTTTCGAGAGAAACAATGATGAATTTTTTTCATTTTTCATTTTCGAGTTTACTTTGAAACGCTGTGGTGATAAGGAAATGACTATAAGTGATACACTCAGTGTTTTTTCTGATAGCTCCCGACCGGTTTGAAAACCTCCATGTCCAAAAAGGCCCATAGAGTCAGGCGATTTTCTTAGAGAATGCAAAATATAGCGTTTTTGGGGGGGTCTACCCCTTTGGATTTTTTCGGCCAAAATTTCGAAATTTTCGATTGCGATTTTTTGTGCTAGGGAGAAAGTGTCCTCATCGCTGATCACCATCCTGCAAACCCCATCTCAATCCGGAGCCAATTAGTCGAGATATGCAGAATCGAATTTTCCAAAATTTCAAAAATTATCATTTTGCAGATGAAAATTTTTAAAATCCGGAAAACTGCGACTTTTTTCTTCTTATCCAATCAAGCGACTTCGAAAACCTACATTTTCATATAAAACTCGAAAATATCTACACTAGTTTTCGAGAGAAACAATGATGAATTTTTTTCATTTTTCATTTTCGAATTTACTTTGAAACGCTGTGGTGATAAGGAAATGACTATAAGTGATACACTCAGTGTTTTTTCTGATAGCTCCCGACCGGTTTGAAAACCTCCATGTCCAAAAAGGCCCATAGAGTCAGGCGATTTTCTTAGAGAATGCAAAATATAGCGTTTTTGGGGGGGTCTACCCCTTTGGATTTTTTCGGCCAAAATTTCGAAATTTTCGATTGCGATTTTTTGTGCTAGGGAGAAAGTGTCCTCATCGCTGATCACCACCCTGCAAACCCCATCTCAATCCGGAGCCAATTAGTCGAGATATGCAGAATCGAAATTTCCAAAATTCCAAAAATTCTCATTTTGCAGATGAAAATTTTTAAAATCCGGAAAACTGCGACTTTTTACTTCTCATCCAATCAAGCGACTTCGAAAACCTACATTTTCATATAAAACTCGAAAATATCTACACTAGTTTTCGAGAGAAACAATGATGAATTTTTTTCATTTTTCATTTTCGAGTTTACTTTGAAACGCTGTGGTGATAAGGAAATGACTATAAGTGATACACTCAGATTTTTTTCTGATAGCTCCCGACCGGTTTGAAAACCTCCATGTCTAAAAAGGCCCATAGAGTCAGGCGATTTTCTTAGAGAATGCAAAATATAGCGTTTTTGGGGGGGTCTACCCCTTTGGATTTTTTCGGCCAGAATTTCGAAATTTTCGATTGCGATTTTTTGTGCTAGGGAGAAAGTGTCCTCATCGCTGATCACCACTCTGCAAACCCCATCTCAATCCGGAGCCAATTAGTCGAGATATGCAGAATCGAAATTTCCAAAATTCCAAAAATTCTCATTTTGCAGATGAAAATTTTTAAAATCCGGAAAACTGCGACTTTTTACTTCTTATCCAATCAAGCGACTTCGAAAACCTACATTTTCATATAAAACTCGAAAATATCTACACTAGTTTTCGAGAGAAACAATGATGAATTTTTTTCATTTTTCATTTTCGAGTTTACTTTGAAACGCTGTGGTGATAAGGAAATGACTATAAGTGATACACTCAGTGTTTTTTCTGATAGCTCCCGACCGGTTTGAAAACCTCCATGTCCAAAAAGGCCCATAGAGTCAGGCGATTTTCTTAGAGAATGCAAAATATAGCGTTTTTGGGGGGGTCTACCCCTTTGGATTTTTTCGGCCAAAATTTCGAAATTTTCGATTGCGATTTTTTGTGCTAGGGAGAGGGGTCCTCATCGCTGATCACCATCCTGCAAACCCCATCTCAATCCGGAGCCAATTAGTCGAGATATGCAGAATCGAATTTTCCAAAATTTCAAAAATTATCATTTTGCAGATGAAAATTTTTAAAATCCGGAAAACTGCGACTTTTTTCTTCTTATCCAATCAAGCGACTTCGAAAACCTACATTTTCATATAAAACTCGAAAATATCTACACTAGTTTTCGAGAGAAACAATGATGAATTTTTTTCATTTTTCATTTTCGAGTTTACTTTGAAACGCTGTGGTGATAAGGAAATGACTATAAGTGATACACTCAGTGTTTTTTCTGATAGCTCCCGACCGGTTTGAAAACCTCCATGTCCAAAAAGGCCCATAGAGTCAGGCGATTTTCTTAGAGAATGCAAAATATAGCGTTTTTGGGGGGGTCTACCCCTTTGGATTTTTTCGGCCAAAATTTCGAAATTTTCGATTGCGATTTTTTGTGCTAGGGAGAAAGTGTCCTCATCGCTGATCACCATCCTGCAAACCCCATCTCAATCCGGAGCCAATTAGTCGAGATATGCAGAATCGAATTTTCCAAAATTTCAAAAATTATCATTTTGCAGATGAAAATTTTTAAAATCCGGAAAACTGCGACTTTTTTCTTCTTATCCAATCAAGCGACTTCGAAAACCTACATTTTCATATAAAACTCGAAAATATCTACACTAGTTTTCGAGAGAAACAATGATGAATTTTTTTCATTTTTCATTTTCGAGTTTACTTTGAAACGCTGTGGTGATAAGGAAATGACTATAAGTGATACACTCAGTGTTTTTTCTGATAGCTCCCGACCGGTTTGAAAACCTCCATGTCCAAAAAGGCCCATAGAGTCAGGCGATTTTCTTAGAGAATGCAAAATATAGCGTTTTTGGGGGGGTCTACCCCTTTGGATTTTTTCGGCCAAAATTTCGAAATTTTCGATTGCGATTTTTTGTGCTAGGGAGAAAGTGTCCTCATCGCTGATCACCATCCTGCAAACCCCATCTCAATCCGGAGCCAATTAGTCGAGATATGCAGAATCGAATTTTCCAAAATTTCAAAAATTATCATTTTGCAGATGAAAATTTTTAAAATCCGGAAAACTGCGACTTTTTTCTTCTTATCCAATCAAGCGACTTCGAAAACCTACATTTTCATATAAAACTCGAAAATATCTACACTAGTTTTCGAGAGAAACAATGATGAATTTTTTTCATTTTTCATTTTCGAGTTTACTTTGAAACGCTGTGGTGATAAGGAAATGACTATAAGTGATACACTCAGTGTTTTTTCTGATAGCTCCCGACCGGTTTGAAAACCTCCATGTCCAAAAAGGCCCATAGAGTCAGGCGATTTTCTTAGAGAATGCAAAATATAGCGTTTTTGGGGGGGTCTACCCCTTTGGATTTTTTCGGCCAAAATTTCGAAATTTTCGATTGCGATTTTTTGTGCTAGGGAGAAAGTGTCCTCATCGCTGATCACCAGTCTGCAAACCCCATCTCAATCCGGAGCCAATTTGTCGAGATATGCAGAATCGAATTTTCCAAAATTTCAAAAATTCTCATTTTGCAGATGAAAATTTTTAAAATCCGGAAAACTGCGACTTTTTTCTTCTTATCCAATCAAGCGACTTCGAAAACCTACATTTTCATATAAAACTCGAAAATATCTACACTAGTTTTCGAGAGAAACAATGATGAATTTTTTTCATTTTTCATTTTCGAGTTTACTTTGAAACGCTGTGGTGATAAGGAAATGACTATAAGTGATACACTCAGTGTTTTTTCTGATAGCTCCCGACCGGTTTGAAAACCTCCATGTCCAAAAAGGCCCATAGAGTCAGGCGATTTTCTTAGAGAATGCAAAATATAGCGTTTTTGGGGGGGTCTACCCCTTTGGATTTTTTCGGCCAAAATTTCGAAATTTTCGATTGCGATTTTTTGTGCTAGGGAGAAAGTGTCCTCATCGCTGATCACCATCCTGCAAACCCCATCTCAATCCGGAGCCAATTAGTCGAGATATGCAGAATCGAATTTTCCAAAATTTCAAAAATTATCATTTTGCAGATGAAAATTTTTAAAATCCGGAAAACTGCGACTTTTTTCTTCTTATCCAATCAAGCGACTTCGAAAACCTACATTTTCATATAAAACTCGAAAATATCTACACTAGTTTTCGAGAGAAACAATGATGAATTTTTTTCATTTTTCATTTTCGAGTTTACTTTGAAACGCTGTGGTGATAAGGAAATGACTATAAGTGATACACTCAGTGTTTTTTCTGATAGCTCCCGACCGGTTTGAAAACCTCCATGTCCAAAAAGGCCCATAGAGTCAGGCGATTTTCTTAGAGAATGCAAAATATAGCGTTTTTGGGGGGGTCTACCCCTTTGGATTTTTTTCGGCCAAAATTTCGAAATTTTCGATTGCGATTTTTTGTGCTAGGGAGAAAGTGTCCTCATCGCTGATCACCACCCTGCAAACCCCATCTCAATCCGGAGCCAATTAGTCGAGATATGCAGAATCGAAATTTCCAAAATTCCAAAAATTCTCATTTTGCAGATGAAAATTTTTAAAATCCGGAAAACTGCGACTTTTTACTTCTTATCCAATCAAGCGACTTCGAAAACCTACATTTTCATATAAAACTCGAAAATATCTACACTAGTTTTCGAGAGAAACAATGATGAATTTTTTTCATTTTTCATTTTCGAGTTTACTTTGAAACGCTGTGGTGATAAGGAAATGACTATAAGTGATACACTCAGTGTTTTTTCTGATAGCTCCCGACCGGTTTGAAAACCTCCATGTCCAAAAAGGCCCATAGAGTCAGGCGATTTTCTTAGAGAATGCAAAATATAGCGTTTTTGGGGGGGTCTACCCCTTGGATTTTTTCGGCCAAAATTTCGAAATTTTCGATTGCGATTTTTTGTGCTAGGGAGAAAGTGTCCTCATCGCTGATCACCATCCTGCAAACCCCATCTCAATCCGGAGCCAATTAGTCGAGATATGCAGAATCGAATTTTCCAAAATTTCAAAAATTATCATTTTGCAGATGAAAATTTTTAAAATCCGGAAACTGCGACTTTTTTCTTCTTATCCAATCAAGCGACTTCGAAAACCTACATTTTCATATAAAACTCGAAAATATCTACACTAGTTTTCGAGAGAAACAATGATGAATTTTTTTCATTTTTCATTTTCGAGTTTACTTTGAAACGCTGTGGTGATAAGGAAATGACTATAAGTGATACACTCAGTGTTCTTTCTGATAGCTCCCGACCGGTTTGAAAACCTCCATGTCCAAAAAGGCCCATAGAGTCAGGCGATTTTCTTAGAGAATGCAAAATATAGCGTTTTTGGGGGGGTCTACCCCTTTGGATTTTTTCGGCCAAAATTTCGAAATTTTCGATTGCGATTTTTTGTGCTAGGGAGAAAGTGTCCTCATCGCTGATCACCACCCTGCAAACCCCATCTCAATCCGGAGCCAATTAGTCGAGATATGCAGAATCGAAATTTCCAAAATTCCAAAAATTCTCATTTTGCAGATGAAATTTTTAAAATCCGGAAAACTGCGACTTTTTACTTCTTATCCAATCAAGCGACTTCGAAAACCTACATTTTCATATAAAACTCGAAAATATCTACACTAGTTTTCGAGAGAAACAATGATGAATTTTTTTCATTTTTCATTTTCGAGTTTACTTTGAAACGCTGTGGTGATAAGGAAATGACTATAAGTGATACACTCAGTGTTTTTTCTGATAGCTCCCGACCGGTTTGAAAACCTCCATGTCCAAAAAGGCCCATAGAGTCAGGCGATTTTCTTAGAGAATGCAAAATATAGCGTTTTTGGGGGGGTCTACCCCTTTGGATTTTTTCGGCCAGAATTTCGAAATTTTCGATTGCGATTTTTTGTGCTAGGGAGAAAGTGTCCTCATCGCTGATCACCACTCTGCAAACCCCATCTCAATCCGGAGCCAATTAGTCGAGATATGCAGAATCGAAATTTCCAAAATTCCAAAAATTCTCATTTTGCAGATGAAAATTTTTCAAATCCAGAAAACTGCGACTTTTTTCTTCTTATCCAATCAAGCGACTTCGAAAACCTACATTTTCATATAAAACTCGAAAATATCTACACTAGTTTTCGAGAGAAACAATGATGAATTTTTTGCATTTTTCATTTTCGAGTTTACTTTGAAACGCTCTGGTGACAAGGAATTGACTATAAGTGATACACTCAGTGTTTTTTCTGATAGCTCCCGACCGGTTTGAAAACCTCCATGTCCAAAAAGGCCATAGAGTCAGGCGATTTTCTTAGATAATGCAAAATATAGCGTTTTTGGGGGGGTCTACCCCTTTGGATTTTTTCGGCCAAAATTTCGAAATTTTCGATTGCGATTTTTTGTGCTAGGGAGAAAGTGTCCCCATCGCTGATCACCAGTCTGCAAACCCCATCTCAATCCGGAGCCAATTAGTCGAGATATGCAGAATCGAAATTTCCAAAATTTCAAAAATTCTCATTTTGCAGGTGAAAACTTTGAAAATCCGGAAAACTGCGACTTTTTCCTTCCTATCCAATCAAGCGACTTCGAAAACCTACATTTTCATATAAAACTCGAAAATCTCTACCCTAGTTTTCGAGAGAAACGATGATGAATTTTTTGCGTTTTTCATTTTCGACTTTACTTTGAAAGTCTCTGGTGACGAGGAAATGACTATAAGTGATACACTCAGTGTTTTTTCTGATAGCTCCATGTCCAAAAAGGCCCATAGAGTCAGGCGATTTCCTTAGAGGTTGGCGAAATTTACAACCTAACAGGGATTTTTATTTATGAGAAGAATGCTGCATCTTCCATCGTTTTCGTTCTGCCCTTATTATTCTTTCATTGATTTAATTGCATTTTCTACTGGTTATTCGTGTACACGTATGATATATTTGGTTGACCAGGCTCAAAAAGCCGCCCCTGAGTTTGGTCGTGTTTTCGCTTTCTCTTTCAATAACAGGCGGGTGTTCGATTTCAAAGAAAAAAAAATCTAGTATGACGAAACTGATTTTGCCGCCCCTAGAATTTGCCGCCCCGGCAGACTGCCCGGTTTGCCGGCCCTGTCAAGGCTTTGCTTGTACAAAAAAAATTAAGTAGAACGAAAATAGGTAGCTTCAATATCAACTATTGAACCGGATTTCGAATCATCAAATATCTAGAATCAAGGGAGCACTTCGATGCAATGCTTTAGGATAAAACTCCCAAAGGGTTAACAGTTGATTCCCAAAAGGTGATCCATCAACCCTGTGGAGACAGTTCAAGGTGTCGCTCACCCCTCCTACGCATTAGTGGATTGCATCGAGATCTCTTAGCTTTTAGCAGAACGTTTTGTGATGCTCAAACAGGAGAATTCTATAGAATTTCGAGATAAGTAAATTATCAGAGAAGAAAATTCAAAATACATTAAGAAGTATACGGTACTCGACACTTAACAACCAAATTCTACAATAAAACTTCAATTTTCCACGAAAACTTACGATAAAAAATTCCTCCGGCAATATTTTGCGATTATTGTTGGAACTTCCCCTTCAAATCTTCCCTTTTGCCACTTTAAAAAAGGGGGAGCTGAATGAATCTTCCGAATAAATGCATTTTCAGTGAATAAAATCGAATAACTTCAAGTTATTTACCCTGCATTGTGTACGCTACATTTTAGATGGAAAAAGTTACAGGGGTGCCTTAAATTCACGTTTCTTTTTTCGAGGACTATAGCGGGATCGATTACTCTATTTCACGAACGGAATTTTCACTTTGAGAAGATTCTCAACAGCAAAAATGTTAATTGGAAATGTTTGTTTTTTTGAATAGTTTCATTCTTGGAAAATATAATAAAATTTCATCTGTTGAACTAAAGTTCACAAAGTATTATATTGGAACTCATTTGAACGAACTATGCCAACGAATTTTAAATGAATTTTTCACTTATTCACTTTTTCACTTATATACTGGGCTAAATCAACACTTGGTTGAATATACGTTGATTCAACCACATAAAAACGTTAATTTCATATTTGCGTTCATTTGAATAGTTACTCAACATTGAAATTCTGAATTTTTGTACGATTTCTTTCTTATTTGATGGGCTAAAACAACACCTGGTTGAATTAACGATTATTCAACCGTATAGCTAAGGAAATATTCGTGTGCATTGGAAAAAATTCAGAATAGGGTCCTGTGTACAGTTAAGTGTTTCACACTTATATTACGGGCTAAATCTACACTTGGATGAATTAACGTTGAATCAATTACATATAATTGTGAAATTATGTTTGTGATTTTAAGAATCGCTTCTGAACATTTTTAACTTTGAATTGTTGAACAATTTTTCACCAACATGAAAGGCTAAAACAACACTTGGTTGAATTAACGTTGAATCAACTACATATAACCGTGAATTGCGTGTTTGTGTTTATCACTTATATGATGGGCTAAAACAACACTTCGTTAGATTAACGTTGATTCAACCGTATATTAACGCTAATAAAATGTTCGTGTTCATTGGAAAAGTTTCAGAATAGGCACCTGCGAAGAATTAAATGCTTCTCACTTATATACTGGGCTACATCAACACTTGGTTGAATTTACGTTGATTCAACCACATAAAAATGTTAATTTCATGTTAGTGTTTATTTGAGTAGTTCCTCAATATTGAAATTTCGAATTTTTGAACGATTTCTTTCTTATTTGATGGGCTTAAACAACACCTGATTGAATAAACGTTTACTCAACCGCATATAAAAGCTGAGGAAATGTTCGTGTCCATTTGAAAAGTTTGAGAGTTGGGGCTTGTGGAGACTTAAGTGTTTTACACTTATATTACGGGCTAAATCTACAGTTGGTTGAATTAACGTTAAATCAACCACATATGATTGTGAAATTATGTCTGTGATTTTGAGAATCCCTTCTGAACATTTTGAACTGTGAATTGTTGAACGATTTCTTATCAGCATGATGGGCTAAAACAACACTTGGTTGAATTAACGTTGAATCAACTACACATAAACTTGAATTGCGTGTTTGTGTTTATTTGTATAATTTCTGAATATTGCAAATGTGAATTGTTGAACGATTCATCACTTATATGATGGGCTAAAACAACACTTGGTTGTATTAACGTTGATTTAACCGCATATTAACGCTAATAAAATGTTCGTGTTCATTGGAAAATTCCCAAATATGCGCCTGCGAAGAATTAAATGTTTTTCAATTATTTACTGGGCTAAATCAACACTTGTTTGAATTTTCCAATGAACACGAATATTTTACCAGCGTTTATATGCGGTTGTTTCAGCCCATTATAAAGGGTGTTGGTTCTCAGAAGAGCCACTACGTATATTTCTTATCCCATAAATTTTGGAAAGGAAAAATTTCCTGAAACACATCGAATGATTTTGTTTGGAAGACTAGCCAAAGGAAATAATACCATGATAAAGAAACTTGTAGGATTGAGGAATTATCCTCACTGAAGCCTTTTCAGATATTGGATTTTATTGAATCTCTGGAACTGGAAGGCAAGCTATGAAGGGTGTGGTGAGAACAGCTTTGTCAGATGGCACAATAGACCTTAAGGTCGCAAACTTAACAATTAGGTCCAAATTATAATATGTACAACCTGGTTTTTAGTCGTTTAGAAGGTTTCCATGCGCTTTTTTTCGGAAAAACGGTTAATTTTGTGTTGTTGTACGACTGGATATAAATTATGGTGACTCTACTCTGATTCCTTCCATCTTGAATTCTGTTTTCTTTCACCGCCATGGCGTTATTATAAGGAGGATCGACAGAATCCCACTTTTAATGATTCAAATAAAGACAAACGTCGCAGCACGGAGGCAGGGTATTAAGGTCGTTTTCCACGACACACGCCTGCATCGGATCTGATTCATTATATTCCGCATGCCGTCCGGCACGATCCAAGGTCTTAGACGCCCGAGCAGGGGGAGAAATAGAAGGGAATAAGTAGTTTCTGTCGGTTTCGGCAAGAATATTCAGTTCGGAAAGTGTCTAATTAGGGAAGTTGCTCGAGGAACATGAAGGAAGAGGGAGTGAATCAAGCTAGCCTGTCAGGGATATACAGCCGGTCCAGAATTGGAGTGAATGAGGAAAAGTTCGTGAATCATGAACCTCAATAAGTAAACTGCTCCACATGAGTTAGGGATATTGACTTAAATTGCAAAAATATGGTTTAAATGGGATTTTGTGATGAAAATTCATATAAATATGATTTCAAGTTGCTGGAAATTAAATTAAATTTAGCCTGTAGGTCTGCAGCTTATACAGGGTGGTTAAGAAAAATTCCCAGAGAATTCAAGCAATTTAATACTATCAATACAATGTATGGCCTCCACGGGCATCAATAATAGCTTGACATCTTCTTCACATACTACACACGAGGTTGTTGAAGATTTCTTGAGGAATTTGATTCCATAAACGAGGCAAAAGCTCTCTCAGATCATTTGAGGATTCTGGGGTAGATTGATGATTATCTAATTGGAAAGTGTCACCAATAACAGCGTGAAAAGTTGGCAAAACATTTTCAATGACATGCTCCGTATAGTGTAAGGTGGTCATATTCCCAGGACAAATGTGTAGATCTGTGCGCCCGTTGAAACATATCCCAGCCCATACCATAACACTTCCCCCTCGGAATGGATGGACTTCTTGGACATAGCGACGATTACGGGGTATGCTTGGGATTGTTCGTACCCATTTTCTTCGAGAATCTGAAAATCGTCCATATCTGGATTCATCAGTGAAAAGGACACTAACGCCATTGATCGTTCCTATTGATATGTTGACATGCCCATTCCAGTCTTTGACGCTTATGGTCACGTGTTAATGGGACTTCTCTTAATGGACGTCTAGAACCTAGATTGACCTCTCTCAAACTTCGTCTGACGGTTTCGATGGAAACTTAGACCCCATCTGCATTTTGCAGAGTATTCCGTAGCATTCTCCACGTAGATGTAGGCTTTCTTCTCGCAGAAACGGTGATGAAACGATTCTGAGCAAGTGTTGTTTTTCGTCGCCCACTAAGCCTTGGTCTTTCCAGCACGAAATCTGTCTTTCTGAACCTATTCCAAAGTCGAGATATCACACTTTAGCTGACTTGGAGCCTTTTCAACCTGAGTAAGGCCACCCTGTAGCATTCCGATAGCCCTATTAGCCTCAGCGTTTGTTAATTTACGTCTTGGCATTTTCAGAAAACTCGTTTCAAATCGAAGCCGTGTATTTTCCAAATTATATTTCATTTTCCATTATTCGAGAAAATAAACAACCTGTGATGATTCTCGAACTTCTATTGCTACAATTTTTCACTTTTTTTAAATTTTATTGTTCCTATGTTACCCCGAATAGTGCTTCTGTAACCTGTTATCTTCAATCCTAAGCTTTTTGTTTCAGCATAATGTCACTTTTTGACGAACCAAATATTCAAAATTAATATTTCCACCAACTTCAACTGATTGTAATGAAAAAATTGGACTACATCAGTTTGGCAAGTTACTTCAAAAGTTAGCACATTAAATAAGGTTCCTAAAATGCTATAACAAATTATTTCTTAAGTCACTCAAAAAACGGCCTTTCTTGAAGAAACACAGTTTCGAACAATTTCTTCGAATTTTGTTAAAATGATTCTAGTGCATCCAGAATACTTTAAAAATCCGGATAAATCAACATATAAAAGAGGTGGTGACATGAAAGGCCGTTTTTTTGACTGATTTAAGAAATAATGTATAAGTGTTATTATAGCATGTTAGAAACCTTATTAAATGTGCTAACTCTCGAAGTAACTTGCCAAACTGATGTAGTACTTTTTTTTCAGTTGAATATTTCGTTCGGCAAAAAGTGAGATTATTCTTCGAGCTGGAACAATTTGACTTAGATTTTCTGATGACCACTATGACTATTACCAATATCTGTTATTTTACATGTTGGGCTATTTTAATGCGGAGGAATACAGAGCACCAAAAAAAAAACAAACCAGAAGAAGGATTGAAATCATCAATCCTTACATCCAGCCGCTTTCTTGATTAAGGCAGTAAATCGCAAATTGCCATCATTTATGTTCTATCTAATGACTGAACAAAAATGAAGAGTTGACTTCTATTTTCTTGGATACTGACAGTCTTGCCAATCATTCAGAAGCATTTGGGTCAATTTATTGAAGAAAGAACTGACAACTTTTTCTGAATTAAATAAATGATAAGGACGATATGTCGATGTTTTTTGTTCTTTTAATGTTGGCCACAAATTTTTTTTATGATTTGGAGCATTTCCATTATGCAAACATTCCCAATCCTCTCAGCGACAAAAATGATCAGAAAAAAAATAAACGTATCTCTCTTGCCTTCGGTCCCCGGTCGACCTGTATATATTCGCATAAGCTCAGAAACAGTCGATAGCTTCAGCACATCGTAACTCAAGCGATACTCGAGGCGTGGCGCACTAATCGATGCGATATTGCGCTATCGATTGCCGCCCCCAACCCCCGCAGCCTTTCGTTGCAACCGCCTCTTCCCCATGTGCATCGTCTCTAGCTGCCTGTCCTTACATAAATATGTACAACTTCCCCCTTTTCTCTCTGCGGAATTATCCGTCCGAGATGAATTATGTCTGTCGCAGAAATGAGGGAGATGCTGCTTCTTCGGACTAAGAAGTTGGGGCGTATACATGTTTCCTTAAACATCGGAACCGGCGAAATTACTTTGATCAGAAGAAAATGCGTCGATTTGGAATAATTGCGCGCTTTCGCCATTTTTTATTTGGAGGGTATCGTCGGCGCATCCACCAGATCTTGAAATGAATTCATTTTTTCGACAATATAATGTTTTTGTACGACTTTTGACACTTTTAATGACAGCAAACAATGTTAAAATTGATTGTTTACATGGGAGCGTGTTAAAAATATTTTTAACATTAGTGTTGAAAAAATTTTTATCGCTCCATTTCCTTATGATGAAATCAGAAAAAAATTCAGCAGGCTGAGTCATAGTAGTCATCAGAAAAATATTTGAAATAATTAAATTTTCCAAGTAATGTTGCATTTTTTTATTATTCGAGAAAATAAACACCCCGTGATGATTCTTGAAGTTCTGTTGCAACACATTTTTTACATTTTTCTTATTTTATTTTTCCTATGTTATCCGGAATAGTGCTTCTGTAACCTGGAATTTTCTATTATGAGCCAATTATTCCAGCTTTGAAGATAATGTCACTTTCAAATTCAAAATTTAAATTTCTCCCAACTTCAACAAAGTGTCCTGAAAAAAAATTGTTCTACATCAGTGTGGCAATATCTTCGAAAGTTAGCACTTTTAATAAGGTTTCTGAAATGCTAGAACACTAACTACATCCTCTCTTAGATTGGTCAAAAATAGATGTTTTGTACAACTGCCATTGAAAGTAACACGATCAAAATTGATTGTTTAAGTGGAAGCGTGTTAAAAATATTTTTAGTACTTCATTTTCTTATGATGAAATCAGATGAGATGAATTCAGCAATTGCAAATTTTTATTATCAATATTTAATAATCATTACTATTAATATTACTACATTAATATTAATCGTAAAACTAGAACAATTAATAAAATTAATTCCCTATGACGTTAGGGAACTTCGCAACACATTATTAGAATCCTCAGCACCATCAGTACTTGTAGAAACCGGAAGTACGATATTGGATGATGATGATCCAAAATCTGTTGAGGTTGGGAGAATTTTTTCAGCAATGACATTTCTATATGGAATAGAATGATCAACATAGCCCTCGGCTATCGTCGTAGACTTCCATCCACCATGTTTTTTTATATCCGTAATATTGGATCCTGATTCTGCTAGCAATGAAGCGGAGGATCTTCGAAAACAGTGTCCTGTATATTGCTTTGGTTCTGGCAGTTTGAGGAATTCGGCAACAATAGATGGAATTTTCCCAAATGTATTAATACCAACTGGATTGGCAGTGCATTTATTATTCATGTATTTCAGGAAAAAACGACGATGTTTGATGACAGAAGGGCGCAGTGTAAAGTACTTATAAAAATAGTCTACATACTTCCCAATAATACTGAAAGAACGACTGACTTTCGTTTTTGTATTTGGAAGTTGCATAACCAATAATTTATTCGTAATTTCGATGTCTTCCACTGATAAATTACCCAATTCTTCACGCCGACAGGCTCCGAATAATCCGAAAATAATTGCCACCTAAACCATCAAGTATTTCTCATCTGCTGCCTCCTTTATAAACTTTTCAACTTGTTCACGAGTGAGAATTTTCAATTTTTTGGGGCGATATCCTTCACTTTTCCGTTTTAAATATGCTATTACCTTAAAATATTTACTAACATCCACACCATTTTTATCAAGGGCGCTTGACTTTATCATTGAAAATTTGATCCACACAGTTGATGAACTCCATACTTTTGATTTTTCTTCTAAGTATGCCAGGAAAATAGTTTCACTGAAGTTCCCTTCTACATTTTCCAATTTACACCAGACTTGCTCTTCTGGAGACTCTTCAATATCCAGAGGAACAACCAAATCGTCACTTTTATTAATAATTGGACTCTCGACAAACATTTTAAGCAGTTAAAAACCCAAGCCGAAAATTGGACATGAACGAAATTCAAATGACAGAGTATTTTCTCATTTGTTAGCAATCATAACGTTGGCAACGTTTGCCATTCACAACAACCTTTTGATTATTTGAATATTAAAATACATTTTGAAGTTTATTGTCATTGCAAATTCACCCATTTCATTATCAAAATAGAGCAGGTGTACAAACAACATTGTATAGTATTTGTCTTGAAAGTAATTTTATTTTATTCGTGAAATTGTTCAATTCGCTCCGCTCATTTCACAAACTTTTTCACTCACAAAATAAAACGTCTATTTTAACACTCATATCATAAATAATTATTAAAGATTCTAGACTAGACATATTGCTCTCCCTTACCTTAACGGACTCGAGAATCCAATATTTCAAAAAGATAATGCTCGACCTCGTGTTACCAGAGTTAGTTTAAACTTTTTTGAAGCCACCCATGTGAATCTTTTGCCATAGAGAATGTTTAGGGAATCATGGGTAGAAGGCTTGAAAATTTAACTCAGCCCCCACGTACTTTGAAAGCTCTGAGACATTAAGTACAGGTAGCTTAAAATAGTATCCCTCAAGAAGAAATAAACCATCTTCTTGCATCAATGACAAGACGTATTAGGAGTGTATAACCGCGGTAGATGAACACATTAGTAACAACTCTAATAAAAAATAGTAGACCCTTCGTTTGTTCTTCAAATTTCCATCATCTACTCCTTGCTGAACTATCTATGTTTCATTTTCCTCCTTTTCCTAACCTAACATAACCTAAAAACGTCAGTTATCCATGTGAAGATCCTGACAGAGCCAAATCCATTCAAATTGCTTCACTCCAAGATTCTTTTTTTGCGAAATCGTCGGGAATATTCATCATAAGGGATTCACTTTTATATCAAGCACTTCTTCATGCTTATCCAACATGGCAACACGTAATATTCATACGTCAACGTTCCTCTCCTCCCCGAATACAAATGGTGAATGCTGGGGGGTAAAAAACGTAATGATAAGACTTACTTAACCTCTGACCGGTCCTCATCTCCGATAACAACTGCAGAGCTCTAGGGGTGGAAAATTGCAACGTAAAAATTGTCCCTTCCCTAACGGCCTCTGGCTATCTCCTATATTGTTTGGCCCTTTGCTCTTCCCCGTATTTGGATATCGATGTTTTTCGTCCTTTGGTATCCAGATTGATATCTTGTGCGGAATTTCCGATTATTGCTTTCGAGGGGGTGGTTTATGATGGGCATGGAAGTCGTAATGTTTTCCCTTCGATTTTTTTTCGTGTTAGTTCCAAGCGATTTGAAGTAGGTCTTCTGGAGTCTAATATGCGTGAAATGCGTCATTAAAAATGTAGGGTTCTAAGTTTTTATGATGGTTATTTTTATGAATCTGAATAATCACGAGATAATCAGGCTTTTGAAAGCAATTGAGGTACTCCAATTATTATATTTATCGAAAATTGTTACTTGTAACTAATCCATATTTTGCTTCCGCCGTTTTGAAATAACTGACAATAGAGTTAAGTGATAGTTAAAATAAATATCTCAGATGTCATTTAATAAGTTTAAATCCCAGAGAATTCAAGCATTTGAAGATTATCAATACAATGAATGGCCTCCACAGGCATCAATAACAGCTTGACATCTTTTTTGCATACTACACACGAGGTTGTTGAACATTTCTTGAGGAATTTGGTTCCTTAAACGGAGCAGAAGCTCTCTCAGATCATTTGAGGATTCTGTGGTAGGTTGACGATTATCTAATCATATGTTCTATGAAAGTCAAATCTGGTGAGTGCGGAGGTATTGGTAAATGTGGAATACCAAGCTCCTCGAGCGCATTCTCCACTTACTATGGATGCACGGTGCGGTCTAGCTTTATCGTCTAACAATTGAAAAGTTTCACCAATAGCAGCTTGAAAATTTGGGCAAAACATTACCATAACACTACCCTCTCAGAATGGATGGACTTCTTGGACATAGCAACGATTACAGGGTATGCATGGAATTTTCCATACCCTTATTCTTCGATAATCTGAAAATCGTCCATGTCTGGATTCATCAGTGAAAAGGAAACTACGCCATTGATCGCTCCAATTGATATTTTGCCTTGCCCATTCCAGTCTTCGATGCTTATGGTCACGTGTTGATGGAACTCCTCTTAATGGACGTCTAGAACCTAGATTCATCTCTCTCAAACGTCGTCTGATGGTTTCGATGAAAACTTGGACCCCATCTGCATTTTGAAGAGTATTCTGTAGCATTCTACACGTTCTTTTCGCCGAAATAGTGATAAATAGATCCTGAACAGGTGTTGCTTTTCGTCGCCCACCAAGACTTGGTCTTTCCAACTCAGAATTTGTCTCCCTGAATCTATTCCAAAGTCGAGATATCACACTTTGTCTGATTTGGAGCCTTTCGGCTACAACAACCTGAGTTAGACCACCCTGTAGCATTCCGATAGCCCTATTAGCTTTAGCGTTTGTTAATTTACGTCTTGGCATTTTCAGAAAACTCGATTCAAATCGAAGCCGTTGATAAACTGACTCCATTTCAAAATAAGAACATTCATGAAGCATATGCAAAGAACCAAACTTCAGAAAAAAGGCTACCAGATTGACGAAATGTCTCATACTGATTTTTATATTATCGTGGGGCAGTATATTGGTTTATTCCTCCTTTCTGGATATTTTTTTTGCAAATTTTCAATCTCTAAATAATTTCTGTGACGTTCATTCTTTTTTCAAATTGACTGATCTTAAAATTTTCTTCTTCTATGAACCTTGTTTTTTTTAATTGTTCCATCCTTTTTACTTAGATATAAACTGAATTAGTCATAGCTTCCGTCTTCTTTGATAATTTCCAATTCTTCTCAAAACTAAATCGCAGTGGATTTTTCCACAATGAAATTTTTCATTTCTAAAAAAAAAAGATCTTTCTCAAGGTTGAACTACAGTGGTTCAACCCGAAAAATTCAGCGTTTGTTCAACGTATCTTCCTTTATTGAAACGTCCACCCTCCGATCGAAGACATGTTAATACGTGGAAGTGGCGTAGCTCAGGGGGGGGCCTTAGGGGAAGCCCCCATTTTTCGATATTTTTCTGTTTTATGTGACATGATTATTATACCACGAGCGCAGGTGGCGTAGACCGCAGGATATTTAGGGATGCTTCAACGTAGATATATTGCCGCAGGGAATTTTCATCGTGGAAAACTGCCCTCCCCAAGTTGCAGCGTCTTTCCTTTTCATCCATTTTACATGACACTTTTATTATTTTACTCAATTTGTATGACGGCGCAGAGTCGGAAGAAATGGGTGCATTTTTCATAGGATAGAGCGAGAAGTTATGGGTTTTTGATCTATCAATCTAGTTGAGTTTGCTTCGTCGATAATGTACTAACTGACGAAGAAACTGCAAAACTCAGAAGGAGCTGTTTGAATTAAATTTTTTTTTTTTGTGAAACATAGGACGTATAGCATGATTTCTATGAAACTACTTGTTCAGAATGAAATATCGTAATACTTTTCAGAAGCAGAATTTGATGTGGAATACTTTTGATTTGAATACAACAATGTTTTTGATTAAGTGCTCAGTTCAGGAGCTATTCGAGAAAAACCTAAAATAGTCCGAAAATTTAGGGGTTTTTCGAACGTCACGACATACGCTCAACTGGAAAATTGGGGCAAAACTCTGACTACTCTCATTAGAGGCCTAAATAATTGATTAAAACATTTTCCAGAACTCCACCAATTATTTTCAGGCTCGGTCTATCAGTGATTTTTGCATTGCACAATATTGATTTGTCCAACTGTTTTCTGTCTTGCAAGTTTGGGGAAACATTTTATTATTATGTGAACATGTTAACGACTGACTCTGTATTATTGTTCCCAAAGATTATAGAGTATCTTATAATCTTATAATAGAGTATCTTATAATCTTTGATTGTTCCATTATTCCAGTTCTTTCAAACAACAAACAGCGTTTCTTAATCGTACAAATGAAAAACCAACCGTTTGGAACTTCTGATATATTCGGTTCAGATTTCTGTGATCTATTAAGACCGTTTCTTAATCATTCCTCACGCGAATTAGGCAAAAAATATAAAACGCATTCGGCTACATCTGTTTAGATAAGGAACTTAGGTAGTCAGTATTCATGATGATTTCGTCGTTTTCATACCACGCAGTCTCGTGCAAGAACTTTGAATTTTCGCGATTTTTCGTGAAGTCTGACAGATTTGAAAAACGAATTTTATGTGTGTGGATTTTGTTGAATCAGTACTTAGGGGGGGGGGGGTCTTTAGTGGGAGGAGCAAAAGTAAGTCAATTTTTTTAGACAGTATTTCGTGAATCAATTTTAACGCAAACATTTTCAAACATCAATAGAGCTTCAAAAGTGACCCCTAAATATTTTCGTTTCTTCGAAAGTTTTCCTCATTATCATATTTGGCATGAAGTAAAGATACTATAGGCTCCACTAAATTACATCAAAAAAACCTCTGTCAGTTCTACCAGTGACGTACGAATGGGCGGGTCAGTGTTCAATCCCTCCCAAATTCTATGCCAATTGAGAAATTATGACTTGATAAAAAAAATTCGATTCTCCAATATTTTGAACGTGAATGGTGGACTCCTACTTCATCGCGTTTTAATCTTCATTTTGAGAGAGAGAGAAAGAATGACAAGGAAATTAAACAAGACTAGACTCGAGTTTTTTTTTATCTGAATGTGTAGATAGTAATTATACCAGTGTTTACGTTATTGAAATGGAATTTGTAAGCAAAATGAACTCTAATTCTCACTGACAAAAGAATGGCATTGACATTAATTCTGAAGGATTCTAACTTTTCTTAGTTTTTTGGGGGTTTTCAATTGTAGCATCTTAATAAAAATATTTTTACTACATCATTTCCAAGTGTAATTCAGAAATTGTCAAGTGTATTTCAGATTAGTCGCCTTAAATTCAGAAAGTGTCAATTGAATTTCAGATAACTCGATTGAATTTCATTTGATATTTTCTGAAATGTAATTGACAAATCTGAATAACATTTGATGTTTTCTGAAATACAATTGACTGATCTGAAATACAAGAGTGATGTTTTCTGAATGACAGGAAGGAAAATACCCCTTAAATTAAATTATTGGAAATATTCGAATATTGTTATTTTTTATTGAGTTACGAGAAAAAAAATGCAATTGCATTATGGTTTTATTTTTCATGCAGAATCTAGTGGGGCCAATTTTGAAGTTTCAACTCAACGATATATTCTGCCATATGGATTTCCTAAACTTGGCTTTGTTTTGGTTGAATTTTTTTTGTATATTAAGGGAGATCTTTTGTCTGAAATTTTTTCAGGGTTTTCTCTCTCAGTCCGTGAACCAAAATCAATAAGAAACATTTTTTTGAATAATAAGAAAGGCCCCTGTGTAGAAATTTATGCATAAATTTACCAGGAGCCAATTCCTTTCAAAATTGATGCCCAACAATAAGAAAAAATAACATTTTGAACTTTCAAACTTTGTAACGTTTTTTTAACTCTTGAAAATCATCAGAATTCTGAAAATTGTTTGATTTGCTTATATGATCTAGTTTCAGAGACTAGGAGAGAAAACCCAAAAAAAATTCAGAACGAATAAGAGACATTGGGGATTTATTTGTAACTCTAAAACAGAAAAAACACAGAATTTGTTTCTGTATGTTTCTCTGATTTTCAGTGTTTTACTTGCATTACATCATATTCTTTAGAATAATCACCAGAATACAGGTTTTAATAATGATGAATTTTGGCTACGAAAGCTTGGATTGATATACAGGGTGTTTCTGAATTGATGCGAGAAACATTACAATGGGTGAGTCTTCAACAAAAATTAAGGGGGTCTATTATAAAACTTTTTATTCAATACTTTTTCATCTCCAAGTTACAGCCCTTTGAAATTTAATTACTTAATTAGTTTCAGTTCTTCAATGATTAAAAAATAACACAGAGAAAATGAGGACAACAAAAGTATTCGTCATATGACTTCATTCGACAGCAGCTTTCCTGATTTTTTTTCAATAAATGATAACCTCTGAGTTTATGGAAAAAGAGTCTTACAAGTATTTTATTTTTTTGTGATCAAACTAACAACTTTGTGATAAAAAGTCAAGACAAAAAAAGGTTGCAGACCGAGTCTGTCTTTTCAAATACACGTTTTGAATAGGAAATTATAGGCGCATTAAAAAGTTCTGATTCAAAATATTATAGGGGTTGTTTTTTAGGGTACCAAAAAGACTCAAAAACTGCCATTTTTTAGCATCAGTTATCTGCCAAATTGAATTCTTCTAAATTTTTCCAAAGTGAATTGAATAGAAACAATTTTTTCACCTAATTTCAAAGGGGGGGTTGAACAATTGAACAAAAAGTTATATGAAAGAAACCCCCTGAATTTTCGCTGAAGAATCACCCATTGAAATTTTTCGCATCAATTCAGGAAAACTCTGTAATCCTCTAAATTCAATAATCACGCCTGAAATATTATTTAAACATACACAACATTATCTGATAAAACTCCACACTCTACCGAATCAACAATAAATATCGAATACTCACCCCGTTGACTTCAAAATCATTTCCTCCTGCTAAAAATAAAACTCAAAACAACAAAATCAATAAACAAGCACTATTAGTCCTATCCACCTTCAAGAACCCATTCACCCTTCCAATCTAAGGGAAGTAATATGCAAATCACCCTCCGAGCAACCGAAAACATTATTCAACCTGCTCTTTCACATCTGAAAAGCCAACTGATGGCTTGGGACACATCAACTTCCCTATCCTGCAGGAAATATCCCTTTACCAAGGACGCAAATCCTTAAAAAAAGGGGTGGAGCATATTCAAAGCTCCATCGAGTTGCTCGAAAGGTTTGCTTCTGCTTCGGTCTAAACTTTCTTCGTAGTGGGGGACTTAGAATGCACTCGAGGCAGTGTAAAGCTCACCGTAGCCTTTGTGCACTCTCTCCAACCCTTATTTATTGAATATGTAATGCAATCAACCCTTCTAAAAAAAGGGGGAAGCAACCCTTGCTTTTTTACAGCTTCCATTAGAGAAATCGAGGGGTTAATTCAGTTTCGATGCAATGTAAATCAATGGGAATTCTATAAAAAAAACAATGAAACACTTTAAAAAACCTTATATTTCCAGAAATACAAATGAAACATTTCGAAAAAAAAAAATTATTGAAATGAGATTTAAAAAATTTTTTTTTATTACAATTCACCCCTTCACTGTTATTTTATATTGTTATGGTATAGCCCGTTGGACCCGTGAAAATCTCAGATCAATTACAGTTTTTTTACCCTTTGAGCAGATGGCTGAAAGGGGTGTTAGTTTAGGGTTGGCTTTCAACAATGGCTTTTTTAGGGGTGAAGGGTTGTGCTCTTGCAATCGCGTGCCTAACACGTGGTGATTGAATAGTTTTCTGTCGTCTTTAGAAAATCAAAGATAGAAGAAAGATACATTTTAACACCCTCAATTATGTATCTTCAAAAAGAATAGATGAAGAACTAGTACATAGGTGGTGAAGTTGTAACTTCTTATATCTTCCTTGAACACTTGTGTTTTTGTATTCGGCACTACTTTTGATTTCTCTCCTTCAACCTGAAAATAGAAAAAAAATTAACAAGGTTCAAATTTAAATTAGCAGCCTACTTTTACAATTATTACAGGGTGTACCAAGTTCGATGGCCTATAAGGCGTTTCTGGAGAACTGGACCTATTTGAAATCTGAAAATTGGGATTATGTTATTGTTTGAACTTATCTACCGATCTAAAATATTCTCAGAGCCTGACCTCTTTCAGTTATACAGGAAGTGAAAAAAAATTTTTCTAAAAATTTTTTTTCTGTTTTTTTATTTCAAATTTGATAGAGTATGAAATTCTGAATACATTCGTGCTCAAATCGTTGCATTCGTCAAAATACTTTCCAAAATATCGGGAAAAAACTGAAGAAAAAAGGGAGATAAGAGTATTCGGTATAATGTTTGTTATTCCTAACCTAGATATCGTAAGCACAAACCGTTTTCACATTTTTGAAGGCGAAGACTGTGGAAATATCGTACATTTTCAGAATTTTGAAAAACTCGTCACAGGGTGTTCCAAATGTTGGAACAAAAATTGGGATCAAGATTGGCCCATAACTTTCGTGTTTCAAATTAGAACCCTATTTTTTATGATTGCGTTGGATTTTGCGATGAAAAATGATGATAATGTTTCAACATGTTGATGCTCCCAAAATTAATAATTCTTGAGTTATTCAGGATTTTATGATTTTACCTGTTCCATATTAACAATGATAATTGAATTCAGAAAAGAGGCGTGTCACTAGTGAGTTATTGGAATAATTTATCTTCTATGACCAAGGTTATTGTTGATATGAAACAGATTCTATGAATTCGACGCTATATGAAATGAATAACTCAAGAATTATTAATTTAAGAAGCATTAACATGTTGAAACATTATCATCATTTTTCTTCGTACAATCCAACGCAATCATAAAAAAATAAGGTTCTTATTTGAAGAATAAAAGTTATGGGCCAATCTTGATCCCAATCTTTGACCCAACATTTGGAACACCCTGTGACGAGTTTTTCAAAATTCTAAAAATGTACAATATTTCCACTGTCTTCGACTACAAAATTGTAAAAACGATTTGTGCTTTAGATATCTAGATTAGAAATAACAAACATAATACCGAATACTCTTATCTCCCTTTTTTCTTCAGTTTTTTCTCGATATTTTGGAAAACATTATGACGAATTCAACGATTTGGATAGGATTGGATTCACTCTATCGAATTCGTGAAGAAAAAAAATAGAAAAAAAATTGTTTTTTATTTTTTTTTCACTCCCTGTATAAGTGAAAGTGGTCAGGCTGCAAGAATATTTTAGCTCGGTAAATAATGTCAAACAATATCATAATACCAATTTTCAGATTTCAAAGAGGTCCAGTTCTCTGGAAACGCCTAAAGGCCGTCGAACTTGGTACACCCTGTATAAGATAGAAAAAGTGAAAAGGAATAATTGGATGATTTCGCGGCATCCAGTATATTCTCTTAGTGGTAGTCAAGAATACTGTTCAATCAAGGAATAAAATGTAGACGACCCATTAAATTTTTATTTTCAACCCTCTCGGAAAGATAGATTCACCCCCCTATTTTTTAAGTATTGGCTTGTGATGCATCGTTTGAAAAGTTGTGACATTCTATATTCAGGAATGTTATTATTTTTATGTTTGTTGCAAAAATCATATTGAAAAAAAAAATAGTTAACTTATGTCGGATTTCCCACACTGTGGTATACACAACTTGTTAATTTTGAAAAAAACAGCTTGAAAATATTTTTTTAGTCACACAGCTCAATGTGCAATCAAATGACATTTAATTTGATATATCACAGTCCTATTAAAAAAAAAATGGAGGGGTGTGGAACTTAAGGTTGAGAGATTTCGAATTCAAAAAAGCATAGGGGGGCATGCTTTCGAGATTAAAAATCCAGGGATTCGTGGATTTCGCTTAATAATAATCAGTAAAAGAATAATGGTCCGATTGCTGTACTCTTCAATCACAAATTATAAATTATTTCCTAACTTTTTAATAAAAAAACGGCACAACCAATAATACTTTCAGCCACATCGCTGAATAGGTAATCAAATTACCTTGCATTTGATGTATCACAATCCATATATTCCCATTTGAAAAAATAAACTAGGGGGTAGGAGGCATAGGGGGTGAAAAATATCAAATTTTGTAATTAAAAATCGACGGATGCCAGGATTTTCCTAAATAATTTTTCGTACAACTATTAACGAGTTACTTTACTTCACTGGAATCTCAATAAATTATTTTGTCTTTTCAACGTTCTTTTTAAGTGTTTATTATTTCTTGATAAAAACTTATCTTGTAAATTCTTTATTGTGAGCAATTTTTTCCATTTTTATTCAGAATGAGTTCAGATATTCGTTCATTAAAAATTGTTTTCTTGGAATATTATTTCGAAGCCTTCAAGGAATTTTAATTTGCCGAAAGTTTTACAAGTTCTTTCTCGACAGTCTTCCGTAGAAGACAATATCGTTATTCGATTTTTCCTATTTGCCGAATAGAAAAGGCCGGGTTCGGCAAGTTCAATACCCAGAGGCGTTACCTATATCGAAGATAATCGGAAAGTTACGCAGTTATTTCTCTTCCTGACAATAAAAAAGTTGGTTTGAACTTTGTATCGTCTGTCAGAAAATATGAAACCTTTTATTTATATCGTAAAGCAGCTGCCTTCAACAATGATTAGGCGCTAATTTTTCCGCCTCGGCCCGTCCTTTATTTCATTATATTCCATTATTGATCGGTTTTATCCTCCGGCCAAAGTAGGCGTTGATGCTCTCAAACAATTAACCCTGCCAATAACGCTTCTTGGATCATATTTGTTCGGCAAATCTGGACGTGCCTCGGGCTTTCTTGGGGCCGTAATTTAACAGTCAATTTTTATCGGTGTTTCTTCGGGTATTTGCAGCTGAAGACGATTCGACGATCGCAGTCACCCTGGCTTTTTATTTCATTTTCCAGAATACATACGAGTTGATTTCTTATCGAAATTTTGGTAATATGAAAATTTAGATTTTTCGAATCGGGAATTAAAGTCTAGATTTGGAAATTTTCGAATTTTTTTTGCGATACGATTAAATACCCCCCTTCAACCCTATTAGCTTCACCCCTAAGACAATCCTACCCAACTTTGGACAATTAAATTTCCCAAAAAAAATTATGACAATGTAATTTTCAGTATTTTTCTCTATATTGTCAAAATAACAATGAAATTGGGATATGAAGGGTTGTGTGGAATTTGGTCAGCATGAAATCACAAAAGTAGAATCAAAATAAATCTTTTCTGAATGTTCGTTGCCTCTGAAAAATATTGATTGTTTACTTCTGTTAATGTACGGTTCGAAATACAATGATAATATAAAACATTACAAAAAGAATCAACCCCCTCATAATGATAATAATAATCTTTATTAATCCCAAAAGTCATAATTGGTATGTATAAGACGAGTCAAGGACAAAAACAAAGAATTAAACAATCATAAATCAAAGATCAAAAAGCATAGTTCTCAAATGTATGTTATTTTTGGAAATGTACACAAAAAAACGTTGAACACTATGGTCAACACAGTAATTTTAGATATCAATTGAAATAAACTACTTCTACAATCGTTTTTAAAGTATGTAATCTTCGAGAAATTCGCTGTAAAATCATTTGAAACTCAACAACTTGAATCGATCCAATAAAAATTAGTATGAGACATTTCGTCAATCTCGTCGCCTTTTTTCTGAAGTTTGGTTCTTTGCATTTGCTTCATGAATGTTCTCATTTTGTGATGGAGTCAGTTTATCGAAGGATTCGATTCGAAACGAGTTTTCTGAAAATGCCAAGACGAAAATTAACAAACCCTGAGGCTAATAGGGCTATCGGAATGCTACAGGGTGGCCTAACTCAGGTTGTTGTAGCGGAAAGGTCCCAAGTCAGCCAAAGTGTGATATCTCGACTTTGGAATAGGTTCAGTGTTGGAAAGACCAAGGCTTGGTAGGCGATGAAAAACAACACCTGCTCAGAATCGTTTCATCACCGTTTCGGCGAGAAGAAAGCCTACATCTACGTGTAGAATACTACGAAAAACTCTTAAAATGCAGATGGGGTCCAAGTTTCCATCGAAACCATCAGACAACGTTTGAAAGAGTTGAATCTAGATTTTAGAGGTCCATTAAGAGGAGTTCCATTAACACGTGACCATAAGCGTCGAAGACTGGAATGGGCAAAGCAACATATCAATTATAACGATCAATGGCGTAGTGTCCTTTTCACTGATGAATCCAGATATGGACGATTTTGAGATTCTCGAAGAATGAGGGTATGGACAATCCCACGCATACCCCGTAATCGTCGCTATGTGCAAGAAGTCCATCCATTCCGAGGGGGTAGTGTTATGGTATTGTCCGGGATATGTTTCAACAGGCGCACAGATCTATAACATTTGTCTTGGGAATATGACCGCCTTACACTATAGGGAGCATGTCATTGTCAATGTTTTGCCGAATTTTCACGCTGCTATTGGTAAAACTTTTCAATTTCCAGACGATGACGCTAGACCGCACCGTGCAGCCATAGTTGAGAATGTGCGCGAGGAGCTTGGTATTCCACATTTACCAAAACCTCCGCACTCACCAGATTTGAATTGCATTGAACATGCATGGGAAATGCTCCAAAGAATATTAGATAATCATCAACCTATCCCAGAATCCTTAAATGATCTAAGAGAGCATCCCGTTTATGGAAACAAATTCCTCAAGAATTGTTCAACAACCTCGTGTGTAGTGTGCAATGAAGATGTCAAGCTGTTATTGATGCCCGTGGAGGCCATACATTGTATTGATAGTCTTAAAATGCTTGAATTCTCTGGGAAAAAACTTCGATATTTTACTCGATTTTTCTCAACCAGACCTACAGGCTAAAATTAATTTCAACTCCTGCAACTTGAAATCATATTAATATGAATTTTCATCACAAAATCCCATTTTAACTATATTTGTTTTGCAATTTAAGTCAATATTCCTAACTCATGTGGAGCAGTTTATTTAATAGGAGGTTTCATTGAAATCCGATCTCTCGGTAGAATTTGTTCATTTGCACTTTATTTTGATGAAATTGTTGCTTATCTCGAGATAACCTTTAATTTTATTTAAGCACAATTTTCATGGTTATATTTATTGATGATTTATTCATTATCTGTTAAATTTATGAGAGAGAACTATATCAGCACCTCAGAGGTAAAGTGTGTTAAGTCACATTTTTTCAGACACGAACTATCTACAATATTGGATTCATATTAGTAAATTCTAGCTAGTTGAACACATTTTTGACTCTCTAGGTATATCAAACTGAAAAATCTCTGTTTTGTCTAATTTTGATATTGAGACTTAACACACTTCACCTCTGAGGTGCTGATATGTTTTGCCACGAATACAGCGAATTATGCAAACATTTATATTAATATGAATTTTCGTCACAAAATCTCATTTAAACTATATTTTTTTGCAATTTAAGTCAATATTCCTAATTCATGTGGAGCAGTTCATTCAATTAAGTCACCCAACGAAATTAATGGTTATTAAAGCCTTCAAGAGGGTTAACCTCGAATTTGCCTTAAAATTTTTAACATTCTAGACGATTTCTTTCGGGGACTATCGCGTCAGTGCACGATGCGTTCTTTAGGGGGGGGGGCAAACCTAGAAGGGAGGGTCGTGCACAGCGGGGCGCATCGGGGTAGAAGCCACATTTAAAATTATAACACCCCGCGGCCGTTCATGCCACATTACCCCGTTTGATAAACTGAAAACTCCCAGAACAAAGCCGGTCAGCGTCGCCCGAATATTCTGTAAATTCGCAGATTTGGACAATTTGTCGCGATCGTTGAAGCGTGGGACCCTTCTGGGGGGGGGGCAAAGGGGGGAGAAATCGAAGAGATTTATCGAGAGGCAGAGAGAGGGTGGATGGTAATTTATATCTCGCGATTTTATTGCTTTGTTCGAGAGACTGTATTATTCGTTCTGAGCTTTCGATAGTTTAATCTCGAACTTCAAAACAGATCAAGAAAAATTCACATGCATAGGCTCAGGGGTTACAGTTCTTTAAATGGACAACAAACGACCAGAGGATTTAACAAAAAAATAGACAAAAATAGAAAGAAAGAACAAGACAACAGTACAAATGATCATTACCAACTTTCAAAACTGTCGATAAAACATAAGTTCCGATTGATAATACTGATGAAAAATCATTTTATAGTCTAAGATCCGAACCTAAATCAATCTTCAACGAGTTGATAATAGAATAAAAACTATTTCTATTATCTTTCTATTAGAAAAATACATCGATAATAGTCTGAAAAAATGCTGGACAGAATATTTTTAATTATTTTTCATGAAATCTTGCAATCGTCAAGATAATAAGAAAATTTTATACCGGACATGAGTTGGGGATATTGACTTAAATTGCAAAAAAAATATAGGTTGAATGAGATTTTGTGATTGAAATTCATAATAATACGATTTCAAGTTAAAAGAAATAAAATTAATTTTAGCCTGTAGGTCTGCAGCGAATACAGGGTGGTTAAGAAAACTCGAGTAAAATAACGAAATTTCATTCTCAGATAATTCAGGCATTTTATCAATACAATGTATGGCCTCCACACGAATCAACAACAGCTTGACATCTTCTTTGCATACTACACACGAGGTTGTTGAACATTTCTTGAGGAATTTGGTTTCTTAAACGGGGCAGAAGCTCTCTCAGATCATTTAAGGTTTCTTGGGTAGGTTGATGATTATCTAATCTTCTTTGGAGCATATCCCATGCATGTTCTATGCAATTCAAATCTGGTAAGTGCGGGGGTATTTGTAAATGTGGAATACCAAGCTCCTCGCGCGCATTCTCAACTATAGCTGCACGGTGCGATTTAGCGTTATCGTCTAGAAATTGAAAAGTTTCACCAATAGCAGCGTGAAAATTTGGCAAAACATTGTCAATGACATGCTCCCTATAGTGTAAGGCGGTCATATTCCCAGGACAAATGTGTAGATCTGTGCGCCCGTTGAAACATATCCCGGTCCATACCATAACACTACCCCCTCGGAATGGATGGACTTCTTGGACATAGCGACGATTACAGGATATGCGTGGGATTGTCCATACCCTTATTCTTCGGGAATCTGAAAATCGTCCATATCTTGATTCATCAGTGAAAAGGACAATACGCCATTGATCGTTCCAATTGATATGTTGCCTTGCCCATTCCAGTCTTTGACGCTTATGGTCACGTGTAAATTGAACTCCTCTTAATGGACGTCTAGAACCTAGATTCACCTCTCTCAAACGTCTTCTGATGGTTTCGATGGAAACTTGGACCCCATCTGCATTTTGAAGAGTATTCCGTAGCATTCTACACGTAGATGTAGGCTTTCTTCTAGCCGAAACGGTGATGAAATGATACTGAGCAGGTGTTGTTTTTCGTCGCCCACCAAGCCTTAGAACCTGTCTCTCTGAACCTATTCCAGAGTCGAGATATCACTCTTTTACTGTCTTGGAGGCTTTCCGCTACAACAACCTGAGTTAGGCCACCCTGTAGCATTCCAATAGCCCTATTAGCCTCAGCGTTTGTTAATTTACGTCTTGGAATTTTCTGAAAACTCGTTCCAAATCGAAGCTGTTGATAAACTGACTCCATTTCAAAATAAGAACATTCATGAGACATATGCAAAGAACCAAACTTCAGAAAAAAGGCAACCAGATTGACGAAATGTCTCATACTGATTTTTATTGGATCGATTCAAGTTGTTATTGAGTATCCTTAACTCTTATGGGGCAGTTTATTTAAAATTTTCTTGGTTCATTTCACTTTTCTGGATGTTGTTTTGCAAATTTTCCATCTCAAAATAATTTATGTGACGTTGATTCATTCTTGTTTCAAATCGACTGATCTTGAAATTTTCTTCTGTTATGAAACTTGTTGTTTTTTCATTGTTCCATCCTTTTTACTTAGATATAAACTGTATTATACATAGTTTTTCCTCCTTTCACAATTTCCAATTCTTTTCAAAACTAAATCGCAGAGGATTTTTCCACAATGATATTTCTCATTTCTAATGAACTAAAAAAAAGTGAGTGAGTTTTAAATTTTCTCGAAGATTACATACTTTTCAAAACGACTGAACACGATATCCCTAACTCTTTTGAAGCAGATTACTTTGGCTTAAACGAAATTTGGAAGCGATCGAATCAATATTTCTCCACAAACTTCTAATGGACACCCTGTAGGTTGTGTTGGAGAGATATTTCTCGGACCAACCCCAGACAGGCACGTCCAGGTTAATTGCAGAGCCAGGCGATACCTGCTGCACGTAATATTATCCAGAAATGACGCAAATGCGAAACAACGATAACCCAATTAGGAAATAAGTTCTGCAATAAGCAAACATAAGAGGCTGTCGCCCTGGCAACGCCGCTTCCCTGGTACCCTCCCCTTTTTTCTTCCGCACAAAGGAAGCTAACTCATCTTTAATAAGACGATCAATTATGAGGCGTAGGAAACTTGTGTGCAACTTTCGTTTGTAATTATATTTTCGTAATTATGTTTCGTCCGGTTTCTCGGCTACCGAACGGATTTATCGCTCGCTTTTATAATACGGAGGGGTAGAGGGGGTGGGTTTTAGGCGAAGGCAGCCGAAAAAGTGCATTAGGAGCTTCAGTTTTTCGCCTGCTACATTGGAAAACGATATGAGCTCAGATTTCTGTGTAGTTTCATAGTTTTTGTTTATTATAGCTCGAACAGCGCTTCAAATGTCACTCCTGAATATTTTATTTTTGATTTAAATCACTCGAAATTACCTTGATTGTAAAAAGGATCTAATCCAAAACCCAAAATGAATTTTTTTTAGGGTACGTCTTCCTATGGCAAGATTTAAAATTGTTGATTTCACTACATAGACGTTTGAAAATGTTAAAAAAGGGAGAAAATATAAAGGGTTATTCACGAATAAGGCTCTATAAAATATTTGTAGGAAAGACACAAGATTCAGGATTGAAATTCTAAAGGTGAGCTTCAAGTAAGAAGACGACTTCTCGTATATTTTTTGAAGGTTCTAGGACTTCAACTTTCGTTTTCCAAATGGGAAGACCCATTTTTCTTTGCATAAATAGATTCTCCATTGAATTCTGAGTCTTTTTGATTCCAAAAGTATGAATTTTCCCGAGAAAATTCTCATTAAACGAGGAAATATGAGAGAAAAATGTTAAAATTGAACTCTGTTGAAATACAGACAACTTCGAGGTTTTTTCATTAAAAATTCCCATTTTTGAGAATCTCCGAGAAGAAAGGCTGATGCTTCTTTTCCAATAGCGTGATTTTCTGAATATGATACAGGAGGTCGCAAATTCTTTGTCAAAGTTAGAAGTGATGAAACATCAAAAAAGCGATTTTTTCAAATTGGAACTCCATTTTTTCGAAGCATTTTCAAAATCTTCGGCAAAAAATAATAGGACTTGTATCCCAAAATGAATATTTTTCGAGATATTCAGGAAAAACGATTTTTTCTTCAATTTTCAATGTCACTCCGAATGTGTTTTCTTACTGGAAAGTAATTAGAGGTCAAGTGAAATTTTTGGAAATCTCTGTTATCGAGAAAATATTTTCTATAGTTCAGACGAGTGAAGTTCTTGAAGTGTCATCTGTAATGCGAGAGCAACAATTGGTTTAAAGTTCTCAATTTGAGTATTAGTGAAGTCAACGTAAAAAATTCTCAGGAATGCAGAAAAAAATTTTTTGTATTAATTTTTATGCTTTTAAAAGAATAATTAACAGAACATGTAACAATTTCAGTACTGAAAACTCAAATTTCCTACCATGACAAAAAAGAAATTCTCCAGAATTAAGTATTTGCGGAAATTATCCAAAGCTTTAAAAAATAAAGAAAAACTGAACTCGTCTGAACTATAAGAAAATATTTTCTCGATAACAGAGATTCCCAAAAATTTCACTTCACCCTTAATTATTTTCCAGTAGAAAAACACATTCGGAATGAGATTGAAATTGAAGACAAAATCGATTTTCCTGAATATCTCAAAAATTATCATTTTGGGATAAAAGTCTTCGACGTATGCTTTTGTTATTTTATGACGAAGATCTCGAAAATGCTTCGAAAAAATGGGGTTCCAATTCGAAAAAAACGATTTTTTGATATTTCGTCACTTCTAACTTTAAAAAAGAATTGGTGACCTCCTGCATCATAAAAATTCATGAAATCATTAAAAATTCTCATTTTTGAGAATCTCCGAGAAGAAAGGCTAATGCCTGTAATAAAATATTCAACTTAAATAAAAAACAGCAGTATTTAAATATCCTCCCAATATTCTAGGTTAAACACATTCCAACAACTGTCAAAATAAAGGAAATGTCATATAATAAAGTTGACAAGAAATAAACCGTTTCGATAGCTCAAATATCCGACCAACGTTAAGGGATCTTTTATTACAGGATCCTTAAATAAAGTTAGGTCAGATTTTGTGTGTCGATAACTCTCTAGTATGGCTCAAGAAGAAATGTACCATCTTCTTGCATCAATGCCAAGACCTATCGGGGAGTGTATAGATAACCGAGGTGGACAAACACATTATTAAAAAATTTAATGAAGAAAATTGTAGAACCTCATTTTTTTTCTCCAAATTAAAAAAACTATGTTTTACCATAAAAATTCAGAATTGAAATTGTCCGTTAGTATACAATCGAAAAGTTTGTCAAACACCCCCTGCAAGGGGTGGAAACTGGTTGAATTCTTTTTTTATTTCTCAGAATTAATTGATGGTCGATCAAAACTGCACGAAAACAATGAAAATTATAAATTTTTCTTTGCAAATCGGGACGAATCACTCTTTCGCTGTATTCCTAAACGTCGCAAGAGCAAAAGGAGGGGGTGAATTGGGGAATGGAGGGAAAGGAGGGCGAAATCCATAACCTCCACTCCAAATTGCGCACTTTCCGCACGCCATATATTCAAAATATGACGGGGATGTGAATAAATCCAGGCAAATTGCGCATATTCAAATACAGGTTATGCGCCTCGCGCCCACCAATGACAGACGTTCTTTTCCCTCCCCTGCTCTGCAAATATCGATTTTTTTAAAATGCGCGACTGCCGATTGAATTGTTTCAAGGCAATCTTGGCTGAATATAAAACACCCATTTTAAAGGGGCATTCGGCGGTAGGTGGATCTTATCAGGAAGCCAAAATGGCGGCCTATTGATTAAGGTAAGGCTCATCGACATGCAACATGAAGCTTTTCCTTCAGAAGATTGATTTTTGGAGGTGCGAATTGCCAGATTTACCCTGACTAAAGTCGCAGACTATTGGGAAGCGATATACTATTCTAATATACTCCACAAGAGTTAGGGATATCGTATTCAATCTTCGATAAAATCGCTGTAAAATCATTTAAAACTCAATAACAACTTGAATCGATCCAATAAGAATCAGTATGAGACATTTCGTCAATCTGGTCGCCTTTTTTCTGAAGTTTGCTTCTTTGCATATGCTTCATGAATGTTCTTATTTTGAAATGGAGGCAGTTAATCAACGGCTTCGATTTGAAACGAGTTTTCTGAAAATGCCAAGACGTAAATTAACAAACGCTGAGGCTAATAAGGCTATCGGAATGCTACTGGATGGCCTAACTCAGGTTGTTGTAGCGGAAAGGCTCCAAGTCAGCCAAAGTGTGATATCTCGACTTTGGAATAGGTTCAGGGTTGGAAAGACCAAGGCTTGGTGTGCGACGAAAAACAACACCTGCTCAGGATCGTTTCATCACCGTTTCGGCGAGAAGAAAGCCTACATCTACGTGTAGAATGCTACGGAATACTCTTCAAAATGCAGATGGGGTCCAAGTTTCCATCGAAACCATCAATAAACGACGTTTGAGAGATATGAATCTAGGTTCTAGACGCCATTTAGAAGAGTTCCAACAACACGTGACAATAAGCGTCAAAGACTGGAATGGGCAAGGAAACATATCAATTGGAACGATCAATGGCGTAGTGTCCTTTTCACTGATGAATCCAGATATGGACGATTTTCAGATTCTCGATGAATGAGGGTATGGAAAATCCCACGCATACCCCGTAATCGTCGCTATGTCCAAGAAGTCCATCCATTCCGAGGGGGTAGTTTTATGACATGATCCGGGATATATTTCAACGGGCATACAGATCTACACATTTGTCCTGGGAATATGACCGCCTTACACTATAGGGAGCATGTCATTGATAATGTTTTGCCAAATTTTCACGCTGCTATTGGTGAAACTTTTCAATTTCTAGACGATAACGCTAGACCGCACCGTGCAGCCATAGTTGAGAATGCGCTTGAGGAGCTTGGTATTCCACATTTACCAATACCTCTTCACTCACCAGATTTGAATTGCATAGAACATGCATGGAATATGCTCCAAAGAAAATTAGATAATCATCAACCTACCCCAGAATCCTTAAATGATCTGAGAGAGCTTCTGCCCCGTTTATGGAACCAAATTCTTCAAGAAATGTTCAACAACCTCGTGTGTAGTATGCAAAGATGTCAAGCTGTTATTGATGCCCGTGGATGCCATACATTGTATTGATAGTCTTAAAATGCTTGAATTCTCTGGGAATAAAATTTCGTTATTTCACGTTATTTTTTCGAATAATCATGTGAGTTTTCGAGACGAATTCTGGTAATTTGGGGGAGGTTTTAATTTTCTGCTTCAATATGAAGAAATCTCATCGAATGCTCTCAAATACCTATGGGAAGGCCGCTATTAGTGAAAAATTGTTCCGAAAGTGGTTTAAACGCTTCAAGACCAGCATGCAGAATTGAAGGCAAAGTTGTAATATATCTCCACCCAAAATTTGGAAGGGATCGAATTTTTATTCCTCCATAAACTTTCAATAAACACTCCTGATGGGACATTCTGTATATCGTTCGTTTCATCAGCTTCTTTTATACAACTACGAAAATGTGTTATTTTTTCGATTTTCGTTTATTTTCCAAATCATATTGTTATAAAGGTGTCTCAAATTAAAAGCAATATTTGAATTTCTCATCACTGGTACAGTAAATTGTTGGCAAATTAAAAAAATTGACAGCTGACAGTAACATTGCACTAATACAAAAACGTGTTTTCATTATTGATAAATTTCTGAATTTTAGTGGGAAAAATATGAATTCTTCCAAAATTTTAAAATGCTTCAACAATGGGAGATTTTTCAATTTATTCATCATAAAAAATATAAAAATATACATATTATCTAAATTCACGAGTTCAGTAGCAGAATGTGCAGTCTAAGCAAGCTTGTATAGTAGATGTTTTTCATAATAGTTACAAGTTGAGTTCTTCCATAAATAACCCCATACTATGTAAGGGAGATCCTCGTAGTACCATGGGAAATTTATTTTCAAACATCCATATTTCAACAGATATTGATAAATTAGCTTAAACTCAGGATTTAAAACAATTATTACCTAATTACCTTACATTCATAAGTGAAACTATATATTTACTTAATAAAATTTCTGAGTTTATTCCAAAAAAGTAAAAGGTTACTTTTATCAGAAGGAACAAACAAAGCTTGTACCTCATGACAGTAATATTTTTTCTTATGCCACCAATTCAAAAGATCATTTCAGAGTTAAAAATGAAAAATCACCACCTGAATTATAATTATCATTAACTCATTTTCGAAAATAACACGTGATATTACAAGGACTCAACATTCAAGTAGCCCTTTGCTCTTTGTATTGCCCTAGTTTAATTCGATTTTGAATGTTTCAAGATTCTTTCATGAAAATTATTTCTTTAAATTCCCAGGTAATACTTAATAGTGTTTAAATTCAGGATATCATAAAAATTTTTCATCATTCTTCTTTTTCGAATATTGCTAGACTTTCAACCTTCACAGTAATATGATATCATTCATTTCTATAGTTTTTAATTATGTTTTTGAATGAATACCCAGTGTTGTTTAGTGATTATCAGAACCAAATGATTTTTCTTGCATTTAACAGTCTAAAATTTAACTTTGTTGTTGCTAAACTCACAAGAATGACAAATAACACCATCTACTCTTCATTTTAAATAAGTTTGGATATATTAGTGTATACCCTTACATTCCAAAATTCTTTTATACATCCTCATGATGATTATTTTTGAAAAATCACCACGAAGAGTCAACCAAACCTTCGGCATTTGAGAAGTAGTTATTTAAAGTCTTCATTTTTCAAATATCACAGTAAACAACCTTCAATCAAATGCAATAATTGCTTCCAAATGTAAAAAAAGTATATTTCAACATTCAAATTATTTCTTCTCTCCAAGAAACTGAATATTTCATGATAAAATTAGATATATCAACATTTTATACGTACTTAATGAATTACATCTTCCTGTATTCTTCGGGTACCTTGAACATGGGCCCATGGCCCGGTACAATCCAATCTGCCATCTTCAATACCTCTAATCTATTCTTCGACTGCATTTCAACATTAACACTTCCAGCAGATTGCCATATACTGTCATCGTATAGGTCTGTTTCTTTCTCGAATAAGTCACCAGTTAGTGCTACAACAGCCTTGTCTTTCGTTGTTACGATTACTGAAACATCTTCCATGGTATGGCCTGGTGTTGGTATAACTTTCACTGAATCATTGATAATGTAGGGGTCCCCAGCTTGAAAATCATGCTCGTAATAGCGATCTTTGAATGAAATGTTGTAACCTACGATGAGTTTGGCTTTCGGGAAGAGGTAGTTGCACCCAGTGTGGTCAGAATGTCCGTGGGTGCATATAACGTATTTTATATCCTCGCATTTCAGTTGATGTTTATTTAGGGCTTCTTTGAGTTTTTCCCCATCCCAAGGGGTTAATGTGTCCACTATTATGTTGTCTGGGCCTTGCAGGAGGGTGCAAGTGCAATTTGCGAAAGAACCTTGCTCGTTCGTTTCGGAATATCCATCAAAAAGTACTTTTACTTGGTACATTACGAAAATGAAAATATAGGTTAGGTTGGACCTAACCTATGAATTTTTGTGACAGATAAGCGAAGTTTGAATTTTAATCAGGAGTTATTACTATTTTCTCGATCGAAATTTAGGTTTTCGATGATATCACAAGATCTCATCACTAATTTTCCAAAATTTTCGAATATAAGTAATATTTTTTTTTGGAAATTTTGTTGAAGTACTGTTAAAACTGTAATTCTTACAACGTCCTCGGTAGTATAGTGGTCAGTATCCCCGCCTGTCACGCGGGAGACCGGGGTTCGATTCCCCGCCGGGGAGGATATTTTTTTACTTTTATTATTTCAAAAAATATAATATAATTTCGACATGGAACATTCGCATCAGAAATTTGCAAGAGACTCTAAGATTTTGCTCTTTTTCCATAAAATATGCCAAAATTGAGGTTGTTTATTCATCAAAAATTTAAACTATAATTGTTTTTTCATAAAAAAAATAACAAAAAATACGAATTTAGGATCTCCCAAAGATTATGATGATCTTCTGATCTGAGCTATGCTCGTATGTCACATGTTCATCTTCACTCGCGATGAATACAAAAGTTAAAAAATTGATGTTTAAAAATTGCAGCAAAACGAGACAGCGCCAAACACCAGTACTTAAAGAGGAAAATAAATCAATCATAAACTCAAAAACATCCATTCAAAAACCTTAACCAACCTGAGAAATCAGCTGGTGTCTCAAAGTTATAAATTAATTTAGGCATCACTTTTTGAAGCAATCAATTGCAGCTTCTCAGGAAGCATGTTTCTTGACCAGTCTAGGGCTAGGCACAAACTACTAAATAAACATAAATAATGCTTCTTAAAATACAATTGCTGGTACGAAAATCTTACGGTGGTAAATAGATTTTTTTGTTAGTTTCAGGAAGAGTACAAAAAAATGGTTTTTCATGTGTCTCTAGTGGTTTGTTTAATCATATCTTCTCCGTTGTTTCAGGAAAACACGTTTCTCAAAGGATCTCCACAAAATGGCATTGTTGAGGCTAAAACGCTCCATGCTGACAAAAAGAATGAATTCACTTTCTTCCTAGTAGATCAGAAGAAGCATAATTACGATTTTAAACTATCCAACGTAAGTCCTGACCTGATTTCGAAGGATCTTCACAAAATGGCAGTGTGGTGAAGCTAATGGATCATGCTGACAAGAAGAGTAAAGTCGCTTTCTTCCTAGTAGATCAGAAGAAGCATAATTACGATTTTAAACCATCCGATGTGAGTCCTGACCTAGATGTTTCTCAAAAGATCTTCACGAAATGGCAGTGTGAAGCTAATGAAACATGCTGACAAGAAGAATGAAGTCGCATCATTCTAGTACATCAGAAGAAACATAATTACGATTTTAAACCTTCCAATGTGAGTCCTGAGCTGATGTTTCTCAAAGAATCTTCTCCAAATGACAATGTGAAGCTGAGGTACCATACTGACCAGAAGAATGAAGTCGCTTTCTTCCTAGTAGATCAGGAGAAGGATAATTACGATTTTAAACCACACGTAAGTCCTGACCTGATGAACTTTTAAATTTTTTTCCGATACAGGGTAACATCCTTTCTGCTGTTTCAGGAAAAGATGTTTCTCAAAGGATCTTCACAAAATGAAAGTGAGGAGCTAATGGACCATGCTTGCAAGAAGAATGAAGTCGCTTTCTTCTTAGTAGATCAGAAGAAGCATAATTCGATTTTAAACCATTCGATGTAAGACCTGACCTGATGTTTCTCAAAGGATCTTAAAAAAATGGCAGTGTGAAGCTAATGGACCTTGCTGACAAGAAGAATGAAGTCGCTTTCATTGTAGTAGATCAGAAGAAGCATAATTATGATTTCAAACCATTCGATGTAAATCCTGGCCTGATGAACTTTTAAATTTTTTTCTGATACAGGGTAATATCTTCTCTGCTGTTTAAGGAAAAGAGTTTCTCAAAGGATCTTAACAAAATGGCAGTGAAAAGCTAATGGACCATGCTTGCAAGAAGAATGAAGTCGTTTTCTTCCTAGTAGATCAGAAGAAGCATAATTACGATTTTTAACCATCCAATGTAAGTCTCACCTGTTGAACTTTTTAATTTTTTCCCATACAGGGATTTTAAGGGATTTTTTATCTAGTTATTTAAATTCCTCCTGGAATAAAAAAAAAAGTAAAAAGTTATTGAGGAAATTTTTCTGTAAAAAACTTCAGCTTCAAATATCGCTGGGGTTACACCAATGGAACAATAAAACAACTTGTTATAAAAAAATCTGACTTCTATTGAAGGATTTCACTACAAACAAAAGAAGTGCAAATGAAAATTCTTTACATTAAATGCAATTTATTTCCTGTAATCATCTGATCAATCATTCAATCAATCGTTACAGATTCTTTTATTGGTACGTAGAGATGATGAATTATCTAGCACATAGAAATCGAAAAAAAAAATCCACACGAAAAATTCAGTCAGATATTCAAGTAGGAAGAGATTCAAAGCCTCTTTCTGTCTTCGTTTTACAAGTACGTCAAAATAACAAGTTTACATCTTTTATGAGATAATACTGATTATTTAAATAAACCGTGTGCTTTTACGTGTCTCATATGTTACATGTAGTGTGGACAAAATCGGATTTGGAGGAAACTGGATCGGAATATACAAATTTATTTGGTTACAGCCGTCCAAATTTGGAGTAAAGTTAATTTAGTGTATAATTTCAAGAATCTATATAAAAAAAATCAGAACTTGTTAACATTTCCATAAACAGTTTTCCCATATTCAGACATTTGTGGAGAATACATTCGTAATAGAAAATGTAAATAAATTCGTGGAAAATAAATAAAAGAAAAATACAACAGCTCGAAACACATTCCTTAAATCGTAACAAAATAGAATTTATACCTAATAGTCATTACATGTAATATTGATGTATTACTTCTCAGAGTTTAATGAAAGAAATTGATTGAAACTAAAATTTAATGTATAAAGAGGAAAAGCGTTGTAAAGAAAAAAATAACAGTTGAATTGCAAGAAAGAGATAGCGAACTTTTCATTTAATCAGTTTCAGAAAAATACAATATAAACAACATTCTTCGAAACGAAAATATAAATTTGAAGAAAAACTCGACAAAATCTATTGTTGTAAAAGAGTGAAACAACTGTTGAATTACTACATCAATCTACGAAAAACTGAATGGATTTAAAGGAAAATTTTTCGTGATAAATAAGTCATTATACATAGAAAAATGTAATGATAACATCATGAAATTTTCTGAAAATGGGAAAATTTTCATTCCATTTCCTCTGTAATACGATCAACGTAAAGAGTTTGTACATAATATATTATTCGAAAGGAGGCATCCCGGCTGAATGAAATCATTTAGTCCACCATACAAGTTTATAATCACAATTATTTACATTTCTACAAGTTTATTCATTGCACGGAGGGGGGGGGGGGAATAACTCTGGATCTAACGGTATAAAGTGAAAAGACTGAAAGTTCGTTCTTTAACTAAGTAGTATGCTTATCTTGAAAAAGCTTCAATACACTAGAAAATTAATATAAAAATAACAATTATTAGGCTTTTGTTTTAGTTACCTACTATTAAAAATTATATTTGTACACTTAATAATTTATACAGACTGCTTATTCGAAAGTGTCTCACCGCGATCACTCTGCGTTTCTGAACTGTTTTTCAGTCTCGAGTTTTCGAACACTTATCACTGGAGATCCGTACTTCTCAATTCGTTCTTCTTTCGACCATTAGGTCACCTGTGGTTCGATCCTTCGTTCATATCGTACAAAATTTGGGCTATGGTTCTGGACGATTCCACGTTGCTGAGGGCTACGTTCGCTAAGTGGGACTCGTAATGTTTTAAGTACCTATAAAAAGTTTGATGATTTAATTCGATCATTTTTTTTTTCAGCGGGGAAACTTACCTTCTACAATTCCCACTGTAGATGACGAGGTTTCTTAGGATTAGTGATGCTGTCAATCTAATACTTTTTGTTACTGGACCCTCATTGTCATCCTGAAAAAGGGGAAGGTCAACATTTAACTACAACTCAAGAAAGAGACGCTTCATTCACATTCCAAAGACAAGAACATGAAAAGCAAAATTATATTCAACCTTGAAGGTGAGTCGAGTTTTACTCAACTACAAAAAAATGGAGTTAACATTATTGATTTCGATCGAAGACTATTTCAATGGCAGAAGCAGAAATTTTATATCATTGTTGGTTGAAAAAAAAAAATTCACACTTTGAAATAGATATATCTAATAATTTTTAAAATTCCCTCTCATACCAAAGGAACACCATTCAACAAACAAAATTTCTCTGCTCCATTGAATTTATCTTGAAATGAAAGGGTATCGAGAATATTCACTCTTTTTTTTAATCTCTCTTCCTGCTGTCTCATGCTTTACATACAGGGTTATTCACAAGTAGGGCTCTATAGAATATTGTCAGGAAAGACAAAAGATTCAGGATATTTTTTTAAGGTACTAGGACTTCCGGTTTTTCCGGAAAAGACATCAACTTTCGTTTTTCAAATGGGAAGAGCCATTTTTTATTGCATAAATAGATTCTCCATTGATTCTGAGTATTTTCGATTCCAAATGTTTTAATTTTCTCGAAAAAATTCTCTTTAAATGACGAAATACGAAAAAAAATCTCAAAATTGAAGTCTGTTGAAATACAAACAACTTTGAGGTTTTTTCATTAAAAATTCTCATTCTTGAGAATCTCCGAGAAGAAATGCTGATACTGTTTTTCCGATAGCGTGATTTTTAGAATATGATACAGGAGGTCAAAAATTCTTTGTCAAAGTTAGAAGTGACGAAACATCAAAAAATCGTTTTTTTCAAATTGGAACCCCATTTTTTCGAAGCATTTTCGAAATCTTCGTCAAAAAACAATAGGAGCATATGTCCAAGACTTTTATCCCAAAATGAATATTTTTCGAGATATTCAGAAAAACTATTTTGTTTTCAATTTTCAATCTCATTCCGAATGTGTTTTATTACTGGAAAATAATTAGCGGTCAAGTGAGATTTTTGGAAATCTCTGTTATCCAGAAAATATTTTCTATAGTTCAGACGAGTTAAGTTCTTGAATTATCATCTGTAATGCGAGAGCAACAATTGGTTTGAAGTTCTCAATGTGAGTATTAGTGAAGTCAACGTAAAAAATTCTCAGGAATGCAGAAAAAATAATTTGTAATAATTTTTAATGCTTTTGAAAGAATAATTAACAGAACATGTAACAATTTCATTACTGAAAATTCAAATTTTCCAACCATGACAAAAAAGAAATTTTCCAGAATTAAGAATTTGCGGAAATTATCCTAAGCTTCAAAAACTAAAGAAAAACTGAACTCGTCCGAACTCTAAGAAAATATTTTCTCGATAACAGAGATTTCCGAACAACAAAAATGGGGTTCCAATTTAAGAAAAACGATTTTTTGATGTTTCGTCACTTCTAACTTTGACAAAGAATTTGTGACCTCCTGTATCATATTCTGAAAATCACGCAATCGGAAAAGAAGCATCAGCCTTTCTTCTGGGAGATTCTCAAAAATGAGAATTTTCAATGGAAAAACCTCGAAGTTGTCTGTATTTCAACAGACTTCAATTTTGAGATTTTTTCGTATTTCCTCATAAACAGAATTTTTTCGGGAAAATTCAAACTTTGGGAATCAAAAAGACTTCAATGGAGAATCTATTTATGCAATAAAAAATGGATCTTCCCATTTGAAAAACGAAAGCTGATATCACTTCCAGAAACACCAGAAAAAACCTTCAAAAAATATACGAGAAGTCGTCTTCTTACTTGAAGCTCACCTTTAGAATTTCAATCCTGAATCTTGTCTTTCCTAAAAATATTCTATAGATCCATAATCATGAATATCCCTGTATACCCCTCCATCGTTCTTTCCAACACAAACGAACATGCTATTTCAAATAAAAAAAATAATAAGACGGCCAAACGAACAACACACTCAATTTTCACAGCCACCTCACCTGATCAGTCGAAGGTGGGACAACCTTCGGTGCCGCTATAACAGTCACACTGCTGAGTGTGTTCTGTTTCGTCTGTTTTTGCTAATTCGAAGAAGATAAAGTGTTAGTCATTCGATTCGTAAGGTTCAAATCGCAAAGAGGAGTTTCGAAGAGAAAAATCGAGTTACAGATGAGAATTTCGATCTGTCAAAAACGCCAAACCTGCAGTGTTGCCAATAATTCATAGAAAGAACTGTCAAAATTGTCAATTCTCGATTTTGTTGAGGTTAGTTTCTCTCCTAAACTAACGACGACAGAAAACTTAAGTCACGAACTAAATGTTCCTCTTCGAACACCACTTCTTTGTGAATACCGGTGAATATTTTCTCTAAATTCGATAGATTCGTTATCACAAAAGCTTGTTGGTTAGTTTTCTGAAGTAACCGAGATATTAAGAATGTGATTAAGGGGGTACTAACCTGAAGTTCCTTAGGGTTAACAAACTCTAGAGCGTGCCTCTTGATTGCGTGTAGGGCTGCATCAGGAGCATAACCAGGATGAGGGGAGGTGCTGGCAGGGGGAGCTACTGGTTCTGGTTTACCAACGTTCGGTTGTGATTTTCTCTTCAGCAAGGATTGCTTCATAGCCTGAAGGAATCGTTTAATTCAGTAAGTTTGCAACAAAGTCACCTTGTTTTAAGTTTCCCTTAAAATGAACCCTCAACTTAAATTAGGTTCCACCTGCGGTTTAAGTGACATTTTGACCGATAAAACTAACCTCAAATTCAAATGCTCCTGTAAGATATTTGAGGATAGGATTATAACCTTAAATAGTTTGTAAAATTCGAAAACTGACTGCAGAACATTTGTTGTTTTCGATTAACTTCGTCTAATATTGAAAAATTTTGATGTTGGATTCTTTAAATTTGGAAGTATACTCCATTCACTTTAATAGAATCACATAGGAGGTCATGGTATCGTTTCCAGGAGTTGGTGCACCTGACGAAAAGTCAGTGCGCACACAGAAAATATCGTTAATGACAAAACGATGTTGCCAGTTTGTTCCCTTGTTTACGTATTGTTCGAAATCGAAACATTGGAAATAACTAGAAAAGGAATCCTTTCTATCAATTCATATAAACGTTAATTATTTTCGTCTATCACATCTTTTAAAATTAATTCATTTTCCGAATAAATTCACATTGTGAGAAATATTTAATTGCTCAGAATGTAGAAAGGGCAACATAGTGTTGACAAGCGTCATAACCTCCATTTTCGGTCGATACAGAGTGGAATGTGTCAAATTTCCACGGCCAGAGGAGTGATTTTATATTTGTGTATGGAGTATAGTTGAAGGATTTTCTAGGCGAATACGCGAAAGACATTCGTATTACGATGAATTTGATGAGCTGTCTTTTTTCCAAAGGTTCCATTTGAAAAAACAAACTGTCTTGCATTGATTGGCATTAATAGAAAACCGATAAGAAGATTCTTTGTCCTCATAGATTCCTCCAACGAATAATAAATTTTCTCTGGGTAATGAGAGTTTTTTCAAACCAGACGATGATTTTTCGCAACTTCAGATGTTCGAAGATCGCTACAGATCATTAAGCAAGATAATTCATCTCCCATATACTTTAACAAGCCAATCTAACGTTGACTGATGCATGAAATTGTCAAAATGACAGGTTAAAGAAATGACAGCTGTCATCTGTAGCCGACCAGCCAATGAAATGGCTTTATCGAACTAGGGTGAAGTTTGTTGGTACATTATTTGGGCTATTTCCATTATCTATATTGTTGGAATTTACCGACGTTTCGGCAAGCATTCGCCTGCCGTCATCAGGGTGTTGTTGGTCCTGAGAAGGACCGGTCTTTGCCAAACTTGTTCCGTTAGGACTTTTGCGCTCCATACCATCCAACTGAGTTGTGGGAATGCAAACGTGAGTTGTCAGAGGTGCCAACTCCGCAACTCAACCCACTCTGACTAACAGTCCACTGAAGTAGGAAATTCTCATTTAACTCGAGTTGTTCTGACACTTGGACATAAATGTCATGAATAAATAATAAACATCAATGTCACAAGAAGGCTGATGACAGTTCTGTCATTCCAACAATATAGATAATGGAAATAGCCCAAATAATGTACCAACAAATATTCCATTATCAAGAATATCTCGTTCACAAGGGTGAAGTTTGACAACATGAAAAACTGAAATATCACTAGATAAATCCAGTAAAGTGACAATAAATTGAAGCGACGCTTAGTTAAGTCATCACTTCAAGGGAACTTGCTGCATATAGGAATAAATGGAAAATACAAGAAATGAAGCTCACCTCCGCAAATGCATCACGCTATCGGAAAAGAAGCATCAGCCTTTCTTCTCGGAGATTCTCAAAAATGAGAATTCTTAATGAAAAACCTCGAAGTTGTCTGTATTTCAACAGAGTTTAATTTTGAGATTTTTTTTTGTATTTCCTCATTTAAAGAGAATTATCTCGGGAAAATTCAAACTTTTGGAATCAAAAAGACTCGGAATTGAATGGAGAATCTATGCAACAAAAAAATGGGTCTTCCCATTTGAAAAACAAAAGTTGATGTCCTAGAACCTTCAAAAAATATACGAGAAGTCGTCTTCTTACTTGAAGCTCACCTTTAGAATTTCAATCCTGAATCTTTGTCTTTCCTAAAAATATTCTATAGAGCCATATTCGTGAATAACCCTGCATAAACCAAAAAAATTGGAATTTCAACAAGCCAATCTAACGTTGATTGATGCATGAAATCGTCAAAATGACAGTAAAGTTAGGTTAAGGAAATGACAGCTGTCATCTGTAGCCGGCCAGCCAATGAAACGGCTTTATTTCACTAGGGTGGAGTTTGACAACATGAAAAACTGAAATATCACTAGGTAGATCCTGTAGAGCGACCGTTAACTTTAAGACAAACTTTGATTATACTGTTTAATGAATTGGAGCCATCGCGATTCGTTGAAATCTCAAAACGAGTGATTCCATTGGTAAGGTTTTTTAATCGTACAATTAAAGCTTTGCGAAACCCGCTCTAAGTTCTAATCATTTCAAGGGAACTTGCTGCAAATGGGAATAAACGAAAAATACAAGAACTAAAGCTCACCTCCGTATTGCAGTGTTTATCGTGCAAATGCGTCATCAACGAAAACTTCTTCCTCTTCAAGTTGTCGCAACGGTCCCACTGACAGATAACCTCTTCGACGTTATTCTGCGGGCAGTGAGCCTCGCACGCGTGCAGATAAACCTCGTTCGCCGATTTGAACTTTATCGTCCTGCAACAAAATCGAATTTAGGTTATACCAAAGGTTACGGAAAAAAAAATTAAAAGACTCACGTCGCGCAGTCGTTCCATTCGCAGATGAAGAGCTGCGTGGTATCTTTCACCGTCTTCGGCTTGACGATTTTCGACTTCAGATCTTCCTGTTTGACAGCTTGCGAGACTGTCGAATTGGTGGTACTGGTAGAGGTAGCGGTCGTGACTATCGACGCTGGATTAGATTTGATGACTGTGGAATTCTGAACGATGTTACTGACAGAAGTGTGGATGACAGGCCTAGGGACTTGGGTGACCACCACTTGTTGACCTTGAGGAGTGACCATAACCTGCGGGAATGACGTAAGAGGTTAGAATTTGGACAAAATAATTGAAGTGCAACTTTCACGAATTTTAGATTTCATTTGTTATGGGGTCTATGTGCCAAGGCCAATAGCCTACGAAAAGGTTCATGTGCCATCCGCTTCAGGCAGTCATAATTTCTGATGAAAAAAACTATTTTTTTAAACTTTTTTCATAAGTTTGAGACATGTTTTATGTAATATCTCAGTTCGATTTATTTTGGCACTTAGACCTTTTTGAATTTCCACTCTTCAATTACCGATGGTGTCGCTGCATTCGCCGATCAGCTGTTTGCCGAAACGAGTTTACATTAGATTTCTATTTGTACACTGCGCAAAAAAATTAACGCACATTCTGAAAATCTCAATTTTACTGAAAGTTAACTCTACATTGACTTCATAACTTATTTTTAATGTTCTCTCGGGAAGGTTTTGAACGAAACAAGACACATTAAATGGAAGAAAAATTCAGGATTTCACAGAATCTTATGTGAAAGAAGAGAAATGAACAATTTTCAAAATACTGAAATGCTGATAAGTGATTTAATACTTTGTATTTCCACCCTTTCCGTTAATTACAGCTCGGCAACGACGGTTCATACTCAAAATGAGTGATCTTAAAATGTTCTGATCTAATCCTTTCCAGATTTCGCCGAGTTGGATTCCTAAGTCATTAAGAGTAGCTGGATGATTTTCTGAACTTCTCAGCCTTCTATTGTTCCTTGTATACTTATCAGCAATCATAGCTCCATTATCAACGACCACCAGGTCTGTGCGAGCAGTCAAAGATATTCCACCCCATACCATAATCGATCCTCCCTTGAAACCAGTAGTATTCAGGAAATTGCAGTGAGCATATCTTTCATGTGGACGTCTGTATGCAAGGGAACGTCGATCACAATGGTAGAGGCAGAATCTAGACTCATCTGTGAAGAGAACTCTTTCCCAATCGGCCTCTTCCCAATAGATATGCTATCTCGCAAAATCCAAACGCGCCCTTCGATGGGCTGGGGTAAGAGCTGGGCCTCTTGCCGCGACACGAGGCCTAAAATCATATTCTCTGAGGCGATTTCTTATTGTCTGAGTGCTAATTTGCACCCCATGAGTTTGCTCAAGTTGATTTTGAAGGAGGCGAGCGGTTGCAAACCGTTGTCTCAACGAAGAAACTCTCAAGTAACGTTCTTGAATGGCAGTTGTTACCCGTGGTCTACCCTGTCCTGGTCTTCGGACATTCATACCTGTCTCCCTAAATCGCTGCAACATTCTGGACACACTTGTATGGGAAACTCCAAACCTTTCTGCAATTCTTCTCGCAAAACTACCGCTTGGGCACATTCCTCTAAAGGTAGGATTCCTAAGCGACGACTCTAGCGACTACAGCCGCGCGGCTGCAGCCGCGCGACTATGACTCATACTGCTTCCCATGTAAATGAACGAAACCCATTCCTATGACGCGACTGGAGCCGCGCGATCGAGGCGGCTCTAATGGGGCGGCCCGAGTCGCGCGGCTGGACTGCCTCTATGAGCAGTCGAGTCGTAACAGCCGCGACGACTGGAGATCTGTTTTAACAGTTTTCGTGTTTATTCTCATGAAATAATGGACGTCGTTCAACTAATTGAATTGATTTTCACTTACACATTGTTTCAAATCAATTGATAATGAATAAACACTCCGTTATATTTGCTATATTTCTGTTTCAAATAAATATATATCAAGAATTTCTGTACAGGTTATCCCAAATTGCTTGATTTTCGATTTTTCTCTTACTTCTAGACTCGAAAGATAAAAACATTGAAAGGAGTCCTGGGCTCGATTTTCGTGAAAACACCTTTAGTCGAAACCGTTTCACGATATCTTCATATGTTTTAGATATAACTAAATTTTGATATTTGATCTATTTTGAAAATGTGTAAGTGAAAATCAATTCAATTAGTTTAACGTCGTACATTATTTCATGAGAATAAACACGAAAACTGTTAAAACAGATCTCCAGTCGTCGCGGCTGTTACGACTCGACTGCTCACAGAGGCAGTCGAGCCGCGCGAATCGGGTCGCTTCATTAGAGCCGCCTCGATCGCGCGGCTCCAGTCGCGTCATATGAATGGGTTTCGTTCATTTACATGGGAAGCATTGAGTCATAGTCGCGCGGCTGCAGCCGCGCGGCTGTAGTCGCTAGAGTCGTCGCTTAGGAATCCTACCTTAACACTGCTAGCTCTACTGCTCTAGTCGCGGCATAGGAATGCCCCTGTCGGTTACAGCCGTGGCGGCTCTAGCCGCAACAGTCGCGAGACTTCAGCCGCGCGGCTGTAGTCGTTAGAGTCGTCGCTTAGGAATCCTACCTTTAGGTCAAATTGCGCGCTTTGCGTTGCATAGCGATGGAGTGTAGAAAATCAAACAAAAGAAAAACTATTGATCACTAGAATTTATCGCGAACTGATTTTAGAATGGAGCCAATACATTCAAAATCTGATAATATCATAACTTATGCATGCATATTTCTGATGAAAATAATTATCATTGAGAACACCTCCAGTTGTAGAATAAATTTGAGATTTCCATAATGTGCGTTAATATTTTTGCGCAGTGTAGTTTGTTGGTAAAGTAAACATTTTGATTTTTACCACGAAAATGGGCTCCAGGATTCCTAGATTTTTAGAATAACATCCATAAACACAACAATTAATGTTTTTCACGGTTTTATGCTCAGGCGTATCTTTTTATCGCAATAAAAACGTAAAAATCAACGAATAAACCCAGCTTTCACGTACCAACTGTCAAAACGATACTCGTTTCGGGCCTAGTTCCAGCTACAGAGACTTTATTCAAAACAATGGCGACACGAGGCGAAAAATCCGCCATTAAGAGGCAAATCTCAGAGTTGCGTTCGACAATCATGTCGGATCTGATGTGATTGCCGAACGCAGCTACTGCACCTGCTATGAATTTCTTTAGAGGAAAAGAATTCCAGTGATTATTTTTTTAAGATTATAGAAAACTAAAACAAATGTATAAATGAAGAAATACCTTTATCAAGGTTTCAAGAGAATGTTGAAAGTTTTGTCTAAAAACTGCAAATCTATCAAGTTTTTGTTTTGTCAGTTAGGTGCATTGAAATCATAGAGATCTATCTCTATGATTGAAATCAATATCTGTCAATATACTTATTGACAACGATTTATAACCTGAATATTACTGATGGGCTGTGTCACATTGACAAACTTGCATAGACGAAATGAGTAAATTTCAACACAGAAAGTAATAAATTTTGACATTCGTCTCCTAATGGCGGAATTTACCACGTGACAAGGAACAGCCAATAAACGACGAGACATCAACGTGTCGCCACTGTTTTGAATAAAGTCACTGTAGTTCCAGCTAACGCCGGTGGTGTCGCATAGAGTTGTGTTTTGCTCTATAGCAGTAGGTCGAATGACCCGACCAAACAACTTACCTTCTGATGCGATGCGTTGGCCGATGCCGGTTGTTGCTGCAATATTATTATGGTTTTGGCCCCAGTGGCGTGCTGTTGGGCGGTTTGGGCCACCAATACGGTTTGAGGTTGTCCGTGCACCATGGCTGTTTGCGGTTGGGCAACCATGTAAGTGCCGGGCGTACCGCCCGTCTGAATGACGTACTGTTGCCCAGACTGTCCGCTAGTCACGAACTGGACCTGACCCTGTAGACCTTGAGATAGGAGGATTTGCCCGGAGTTGGTCTGTTGCAGCATGACCGGACCCCGTTGCTGCGCTGAGTTCTGCACGATGACTGTTTGTTGGGGCTGGAGACTGATGTTTTTATCGTTTGGTTTTGCTGGGACATGATTATCTGGAGGGATCCAAGAAATAACAGGATATAGAATGAAAATAAACACTTGGGGTCGGTTTCACAAAACTTTGATTGCACCGTTAAATTAATTGGAGCTATCACGATTCGTTGACATTTCAAAATGAGGGATGATCAAAGTTTTGGGAAACCTACTTTATGTCTTAAGTTTCCCTTAAAATGAACCTTTAAGTTAAATTACGATGCACGAGTTGTTGAAGTGACATTTGGATGGCTAAAACTAACCTCAAAGTTAAGTGCTTCTGTGATGAACACTTAAATATATGGGGATGGGATTACAACCTAAAATAATTTGTCAAACTCGTGAACTGACTGTTTTGTATCAACTTCTTATAATAAAGGATTTTGATGAGGGATTCATTACAATTGAAAATAGAAGAGTTACTTAACGGCTTGGAAGTAGTTGAAATTGTGGAACTAGGATTTCCTTGGCGAATAAACAGGGTTATTCACGAATATGGCTGTATAGAATATTTATAGGAAAGACACAAGATTCAGGATTGGAATTATATAAATAGATTCTTCATTGAATTCTGAGTCTTTTTTTAAATGAGAAAATACGTAAAAAATCTCAAAATTGAACTCTGTTGAAATACAGACGACTTCGAGGTTTTTTCATTAAAAATTCTTAGTCAAAGTTAGAAGTGACGAAACATCCAAAAATCGTTTTTTTTTCAAATTGTCTTAAATCTCATTCCGAATGTGTTTTTTTCTGGAAAATAATTAGTGGTCAAGTGAAATTTTTGGAAATTTCTGTTATCAAGAAAATTTTTTCTTATAGTTCAGGCAAGTTTCTTTTATTCTTTATTTTTTAAAGCTGGAGAATTTTTTTTTTGTCATGGTAGGGAAATTTGAATTTTCAGTATTGAAATTGTTACATATTTTGTTAATTATTCTTTCAGAAGCATTAAAAATTATTGCAAATTATTTTTTTTACATTCCTGAGAATTTTTTACGTTGACTTCACTAATACTCACATTGAAAACTTCAATCCAATTGTTGCTCTCGCATTACAGATGATAATTCAAGAACTTAACTCGTCTGAACTACAGAAAATATTTTCTCGATAACAGAGATTCCCAAAAATTCCACTTCACCGCTAATTATTTTCCAGTAAAGAAACACAGTCGGAATGAGATTGAAAATTGAAGATAAAGTCGTTTTTTCTGAATATCTCGAAAATATTCCTTTTGGGACGTATGCTCCTATTATTTTTCGACGAAGATTTCGAAAATGCTTCGAAAAAATGGGGTTCCAATTTGAAAAAAAACAATTTTTTTAAGTTTCGTCACTTCTAACTTTGACAAAGAATTTATGACCTTCTGTATCATATCTGGAAATCACGCTATCGGAAAAGAAGCATCAGCCTTTCTTCTCGGAGATTCTCAAAAATGAGAATTTTTAATGAAAAAACCCTGAAGTTGTCTGTATTTCAACAGAGTTAAATTTTGAGATTTTTTTTTTCGTATTTCCTCATTTAAAGAGAATTTTCTCGAGAAAATTCAAACTTTTGGAATCAAAAAGACTCAAAATTCAATGAATAATCTATTTATGCAATAAAAAATGAGTCTTCCCATTTGAAAAACGAAAGTTGATGTCACTTCCGGAAAAACCGAAAGTCCTAGAACTTTCAAAAAAATATACGAGAAGTCGTCTTCTTACTTGAAGCTCACCTTTAGAATTTCAATCCTGAATCTTGTGTCTTTCCTAAAAATATTCTATAGAGCCACATTCGTGAATAACCTTGTATGAAAACGATGATTTTTCGCAACTTCAAATGTAAGAAGTTCGCTACAGATCATTAATGAAAAGAAATCATCCCCCATATAAAAACAAAAAAATTGAAATTTCAACAAGCCGATCTAACGTTGATAGATGCATGAACTCGTCAAAATGACAGTAAAGTTAGGTTAAGGAAATGACAATTGTCATATGTACCCGACCAGCCAATGAAATGGCTTCATTGAACTAGGGTGAAGTTTCACAACATGAAAAACTGAAATATCAATAGATACTTGAGATTCTGTTGAATGACAGTCGTGCAACTGTAATTAAACTTAAACGACCTTCGTTAGGCATTCATTTTAAGGGAAATTGGTGCAAATCTTTCAAAGAAAAAAGTGAAAGAGTCTTTTTAACGTATTAGCCAAAGATTTATCTTTTTTATAATGTTTTTTTCTTTGTTCTAGATTAACGAACATCCAAACAAACCTGTCTCGGCTGAGTCGTGATCAGCATCTGCCCCGTGCCGTTGTCCATCACCAACTGCCCAACGGACTGATTGGAACCTATCGGTGAGTCCACTGGTAAAGGTGTGGGTGGTGGCTGTTGCGCTTCTTGCATAAGTTGCTCCTCGTCCTCATCCTCCAATATGTCCGCTGCGATGTCTGCGAAAAGCTTAGCTGCCGCGTCCGACACCCTAGCGCTGCCTCGTGGCTCCTCCTCTTCGGCTTCCTCTGGCCGAGCATCCTTAAAAAAAAATTAATTTTTTTTTTTTTTGTAACTATATAAATGTTGAAAAAAAAAATGTTGAAGTTAACGAAAACGACGAAAAGTAAGGTTATTTACCAATGAGTCAGGATTGGGGGAAGCTGCGTTCCCATTAACATTCTCAACGCACGGTTTCTTCGCATCAACTTTCGAAATGTCTTCAGTTGCCGGTCGTTTAACACCGGTTTGAACTACTTCTTGCTTGTTGTCGGTCATCGAGGTGTTCTTGTCCCTGATCAGCGCTTTTTCTATGTGGTTCTCGACGAGCTCCAAACCTTTGGCGGTTATCTTCAGGTCTTTGCCCAGGGAACCGTTGACTATGACTGGAGGGGTCTTTTCGATTTTTTTCTCGAGCAGATCGGCCAGCCTCAATGGTTTTCCCCTTGTTATTTCTACGGTGGAATCTTTGGAATTGCTGTCTTCGTTCAGGGGGTTGTCGATGTTGGGAACACCGTTGAGAAGGCCTTCGAAGCTGAAAATAGGAAGCCATTCGCTCAAGTTAAAGTTGAATCTAACGCATTATAAATTTTACTTAATCATCATGCTAATCATGAAAAGTTTTATTTAATTTCACTTCTAAATCACGTTATTAGTCCGGTCTGTCATGCCTGAAGTCAGGGTACATTTGAACTACTAATAAGCTCTCATCAATTCGCCAGTTTCGTCGCTAAAGTTGAAGTTGAATCCAACTCTTTTTTGGAACAACTTGTGCTTTACATTTAACTCAAACATCATACTAATCATGAAAAGTTTTATATAATTTCACTTCTGAACAATGTCATTAGTCTCGTCTGTCATGACTGAAGTCAGGGTACATTTGAACTACTGATAAGCTGGCATCAATTCGCCAGTTTCGTCGCTAAAGTTGAAGTTGAATCCAACTCTTTTTTGGAACAACTTGTGGTTTACATTTAACTTAAACATCATGCTAATCATGAAAAGTTTGATATAATTTCACTTCTAAATCACGTTATTAGTCTCGTCTGTCATGACTGAAGTCAGGGTACATTTGAACTACTGATAAGCTCTCATCAATTCGCCAGTTTCGTCGCTAAAGTTGAAGTTGAATCCAACTCTTTTTTGGAACAACTTGTGCTTTACATTTAACTTAAACATCATGCTAATCATGAAAAGTTTTATATAATTTCACTTCTAAATCACGTTATTAGTCTCGTCTGTCATGACTGAAGTCAGGGTACATTTGAACTACTGATAAGCTCGCATCAATTCGTCAGTTTCATCGCTCAAGTTGAAGTTGAATCCAACTCTTTTTTGGAACAACTTGTGCTTTACATTTAACTCAAACATCATGCTAATCATGAAAAGTTTGATATAATTTCACTTCTAAAAAACGTTATTAGAATGTTCTGTTATGGCTGAAGTCAGGGTACATTTGAACTACTGATAAGCTCTCATCAATTCGCCAGTTTCGTCGATCAAGTTGAAGTTGAATCCAACTCTTTTTTGGAACAACTTGTGGTTTACATTTAACTTAAACATCATGCTAATCATGAAAAGTTTGATATAATTTCACTTCTAAAAATAGGAACTAGGACCAACAATGACTTCGGTCATTGTAGGTTATAATCATTTTACAAGGAATATCCCTGAAGACTATAACCGCAGGCAGGACCGTAGATAACCGCGGTCATTACTGGTTATTCGCTTGAAATCGGTTATGAAAAGTTTTATATAATTTCACTTCTAAACAATGTTATTAGTCTGGTCTGTCATGAAGTCAGGGTACGTTTGAACTACTGATGAGCTCGCATCAATTCGCCAGTTTCGTCGCTCAAGTAATATTCGAATCTAACTTGTTTGAACAACTCGAGAATAGTATATTGTAAAACAAGTTGCAGAATGAGCTCCTATTCCAACACGAATGCGAAATTCGAAAGCATGAGTGTTGGTTGGAATTGCTTTCTGCAACGAGTATTAGACGATATTTTCTCTATTTCAGTCAAATTTTGTGAAATACTCTCGATTTTCGAATAAAAATTCAGATACGTTACTTTTGTATTGTATATTGGCAGTTGGTGTGACTCATGAAATTTGACAGATTACGGAGTTTGAAGTGATTTGATTTGAAAATTGAGAGGATCTGAGGTCAGTACTGACAACCACAAAACTAAAAATATAACTGAAAACAATGCTGTAATGAGTTTCATTACAACACTACTTTTAGTACTGTAATGAACTCATTACGATACTGAAATATAGAATAGTATATTCTAAAACAAGAGCTCCTATTCCAACACGAATGCTAAGTTCGAAAACGAGCGACGAAGGAGCGAGTTTTCGATAGCATGAGTGTTGGAATTGCCTTCTGCAACGAGTATTAGACGGTATTTTCTCTATTTCAGTCAATTTTTGTGATATACTCTCGAAATTCAAATGAATATTCAGATTAGTGACTTTTGTTTTGTATCTTGGAGGTTGGTGTGACATACGAAATTTGACAGATCACGGAATTTGAATTGATTTGATTCGAAACTTGATTCGATCGGAGGTCAATACTGACACCCAGAAAACGAAAAATATAACTGAAAACAATGCTGTAATGATTTTCATTACAGCACTACTTTTAGTACTGTAATGAACTCATTACGATACTGAAATAGAGAAATAAATTTAACTTAAACATCATCTAAATTGATATCGGATAATCATGAAAAGTTGGATATAATTTCAATTGACCATATTCCATATTACCATTAATGGATGAGGCCTTTCAGTCAGTGTTGTTAGAGAATGTTATGCCAAAAGAGAGATAGAGCCAGAAGAGGCAAGAAGCCACAATACAAATTAAGTGCTGAAAGAAATAAAGCGTGCTATCATTTAATTTTCTTTCCCTACGTCAGACTTTTTTAGGTTTTTGTTTTGAAAAGAACTGTCAGTTCGATTCTTGCCTCCTCTAGCTCTATCTCACTCTTGGCATGACATTTTTCTTGCTTTAGTCGCTTCCAGTGTAAGTTATCAATTCTATGGTCATGGCTGAAGTCAGGCTACATCTGAACTACTGATTTAACTCGACATTCACTTTAGCTAAGATGACATTTGATCGTTTGACGTTGATCTATCATTTTCTCACCCTTACCTAGTGAGAGAGTTGTCGCCATCTTCTGTAGAAGAAATCCCTCCAACTCCAACGATGCTAGAGGCCAGAGAATTGTTGCCGATCGAGTCGCTGTCTTCGTTATCGACCTTAACCGGTGGCCTTACCATCCTGAGCTGCGCAGTCGCTGTCAGAGGCGCTAATGGCGGAGGCGGTGGTTGAGGTGGTTCTTTCTTGCCTTTGGTGGTGTTTGCGAATGGGGTGGTCGAAGACACCGATGGATCACCCACCTCTTCATCACCGAACAGCTGTCTAGCTCCATTTAAGCGAACGATCTGCTGGGGTTCAGTTTTAGCGGAAGTTTTGTTCTGTCCCTGTTGGGCCAGTAGCCTTTGCTGCCTTTCGGCGACCTGATAAAAAAAAATTTCTAGCCTTTCTCGACAAAATAACGGCTAATTCGCTGGGATACACGAACTACAACAAGTACAAGGCGTTCCACCGTTCAAACTTGTTTCATTTCGAGTCGAAAGACAGTTTGAATAATGTCCCTCCGTTTCATTTCTTTCACAATTATTCCTAGGACTGATGGAACACCCTGTGTAACTCAACAAGAACTATTCAAAAATTGAGTCATGATATACAGGAAATTTCTTCTCAGACGAGCCTCCCTGTATATTTCTTATCCCATAGAGATTGGAAAATTTGCCGAAATTCGGGAAATTTCTCAGATCACAATGGGATAACGAATATACGGGGTGGTTCGTTTGTGAACACACCCTGTACATTCATCATGCACTTGCACAATAAGCGCAGATGGTTAGTCAGCTTGTTTTACTCTTGTTATGCAATAAACAACTTTTCAACTACTGGATCAAAGTTTGTTATCGATAACTCAATCAAAAAAAATCGCATTTCTACATACTATAACTTGTACACATTCTGCTGAACTCTGGGAAAAAAAAGATAGAAGTCTTAAGTCGCCTGCTTGTTCCTAATAGGGTTTATCTGTCAAATTTATGACAGATAAAACAGTTCTGACAATCAATATTCCTCATGCAAAAATCACTTAAGGATATTTATGGTAATATTCCATGAATTTAGATTAAAATTAATATAGAAGAATATAGAAGGCTTATTCTAACACTAGTTCATTCAAATTCTTGCCACTTCAGTGGCTCTTTTTTAAATTTTGTACATATAGAAGAATATTTAGAATATGTAACTAAGTATTCGGAATGAATTTTAGAAAACACTGTCTTTTTTTTCTAGTTATTGTACTTTTTTAGTATTTCCTGTGAATCTTTCTAAATGTACAGGGTTATTCACGAATATGGCTCTATAAAATATTTTTAGGAAAGACACAAGAGTCAGGATTGAAATTCTAAAGGTGAGCTTCAAGTAAGAAGACGACTTCTCGTTTATTTTTTCAAGGTTCTAGGACTTCCGGTTTTTCCGGAAATGACATCAACTTTCGTTTTTCAAATGGGAAGACCCATTTTTTATTGCATAAATAGATTCTTCATTGAATTCTGAGTCTTTCCGATTCCAAAAGTTTGAATTTTCCCGAGAAAATTCTCCTTGAATGAGGAAATACGAAAAAAAAATCTCAAAATTGAACTCTGTGGAAATAGAGACAACTTCGAGGTTTTTTCATTAAAAATTCACGTTTGAGAATCTCCGAGAAGAAAGGCTGATGCTTCTTTTCCGATATCGTGAATTTGAGAATATGATACAGGAGGTCACAAATTCTTTGTCAAAGTTAGAAGTGACGAAACATCAAAAAATCGTTTTTTCATTTTGGAATAAGTCTTGGACGTATTCTCCTATTATGTTTTGACGAAGATTTCGAAAATGCTTCGAAAAAATATGGTTCCAATTTGAAAAAATTATTTATTGATGTTTCGTCACTTCTAACTTCGACAAAAGATTCGTGACCTCCTGTATCATATTCTGAAAATCACGCTATCGCTTTTTTCTCGGAGATTCTCAAACATGACAATTTTCAATGAAAAAACCTCGAAGTTGTCTGTATTTCAACAGAGTTCAAGTTTGAGATTTTTTTTTCGTACTTCCTTCATTCAAAGAGAATCATCTTGGGAAAATTCAAACTTTTGGAATCAAAAAGACTCGGAATTCAATGGAGAAATTATTTATGCAATAAAAAATGGGTCTTCTCATTTGAATGACGAAAAAAAATATAGGAGAAGTCGTCTTCTAACTTGAAGCTCATCTTTAGAATTTCAATCCTGAATTTTGTGTCTTTCCTAAAAATATTCTATGGAACCATATTCGTGAATAACCCTGTATATTGTGACATCTCATAATGAACAACCCAATTTTCCTTGCTGAGGCGTCTTTTCCATTCATTCAGCAGAAACGTGTATTACGGCAAACGTTATTGAATTTCTCATCAACACTTAAGATGTTTCAATACTGGCATTATCTAACAATTTTTCCTTTAAAAGCAGAAATCCACCCAATTTCTTCATTTGATTCATACCAACTGAAAGACAAACCCTTGATTTAACCTCAAAACGAACAAACTGTCAAAATTCCGTCAACGACAAACAACGCCTAATGACAATCGGTGGTAGTAAACTGTACTAACCCTTCAATCAAGTACTTCATGCACCTGTTGGTACATCTTAACTGTATGAGAAACCAATAACATTCGCCTCAAGAAGAGTTAATCGATTAGTGTGTTACCTGCACTACTTTTTGGCACTCTGCAGTCCTCATGCTCACTGATGTCATGCATTCGTTTACCTTATTTGCCAACAAACTTTTGATAAGAGAGGTGTTGGCCCCCTGTTGATTGGTCATGATCTGTTGTTGACCGCCATCTTTGTTCGTTATCAACGTCGTAGTCGTAAACGTCGTGGTACTGGTGCTCGTGTTGCCCAAGAGGGCCTGACTCAGGTGAGGATGGGCTAAAGCCTGTTTGTTCAAGATTATTAATAGGTTGTCTTCGGTTTGAAACAGAAATTTTCATCTCCTCTGAAGGTTGAATGAAGAGAAAGGTTCTGTTTTCAAAGAAGTTGAAGTATTCATGTGAACGTTACTTTTCTGAATCGTCAGAGGTACAGTGACATGAATGCTTCAATACTATAAAAAAAATAAATAGAGAGCAAAATGATAAGAATTATGTCCCAACCACCAACATATAGTTTTAAAAGGAACAATGATTAATGGATAGAAGGAAAAAGGTTGAAGCGTAAGCAATTTCGACCCCATATGTGAGTGAGAATTATCGATGAAGTAAAGGAACTAACACTGAATCTACCTTCGAAACTAAGGATGTTATCCAACATGCAAAGTATGTTGAAATAATCAAGAAAAAATTAAGCAAATTTTTGAGAATATTGGAGCAAATCGAACTTTGAAGAACTTGCAGAGAGAAGTAGTTTGTTTTTCAAATTATTTTGCATTTTTTATTAATCAAAAAACTACAGACCCTGTGATGATTCTCGAACTGGTGTTGCTACAATTTTTTACATTTTTCAAATTTCATTTGTTGGGCGAAATATTGATTTAGAATATTTAGTTCAGCAGAAAGTGACATGATTTTCAAAGCTGGGGCAATTGGCTTGAAGTTGAATATTACAGAAGCACTTTTCGGGATAACATAAGAAAAATGTAAGAAATTGTAGCAACAAGAGTTCAGAAATCTTCGTAAGGTGAGCATTTTCTAGAATGATAAAAAATGTCATATAATTCGAAAAATACATTTTTTTAAATATTTTTCTGATGACTACCATGACCGTTACCCGATACCGGCTTGACGTAGACTTCTGGGACACCTGTATACAGGGTTATTCACGAATATGGCTCTATAGAATATTTTTAGGAAAGACGACTTCTCGTATATTTTTTGAAGGTTCTAGGACTTTCGTTTTTCAAATGGGAAGACCCATTTTTTATTGCATAAATAGATTCTCCATTGAATTCTGAGTCTTACTTCTTCTTACTTGAAGCTCACCTTTAGAATTTCAATCCTGAATCTTGTGTCTTTCCTAAAAATATTCCATACAGCCATATTAGTGAATAACCCTCTACATACATCTTTATAATCTTTCCTTTCGTCCTAAAGTTGAAAGTGTTAGTCACAATAGTTAAGGATGGTATATTCAACCTCTGCTTGAAGTATGTGTTCACCACGTGCCCTTCACAAACGGTAATTGATAAGTTGTTTCGGTGTTGGTTAGATTGTTAATCTTTTCTGTAGATACTGAAAAGGTTGTCTTCAATTATAGATCAAATCAATTGCAACGAAACAATAAAAGTTTCTTTAACACTCTTCAAGTCGATTGACGTTTGACTTCTAGGTTAGGTCGTATCCGTAAGCGTTCACTAACAGCTACTAGTAGCCAACAAGGGTATCTGTCCAGTATTACTGATAATTTTGGTATACAGAATTGTGAATGAACTTATGTCCTCCAAGATTCTTTTTTTCTTAAATGACGTTGATAAATCCATCGACGACCTTAGGAGCATTAGCTATAACCTCATGAGGATCCAGAACAGACTTCCCCATGTGAATGGTTATTAACTCAGTCAGCTCTGGACACTTGCACACGATGTTTCTCCTTCTGATCCACATAGTCTTCAAATTTTATCTGCTGACTCTCCCATGCGGTACAAAAGATGTTTGTATCCATTTTGACAATTCTCAGGATATGTCGTAACTTTTGGTCCTGAAAAATATTCTGTTTTCTTGCGTTATAAGATGTTTGGTTCATCTATGGGAGATGATTTCCTTTCATTGGGGTCCCTTAGCGGTCTTCAAACAAGTGCCGACAAATCATCACCTGGAAGGTCGTATCCGGTTTGAAAAACCCTCACGACCAGAGAGCAAGAATTTGTGGATTTTGAATTTGAATATCGAAGGAGTTTCGAAAGACAAGTGTGATTACGTCTCCAAATTAGCAGATGAACATAGTATCGAAGTGATTCTTCTGCAAGAAACCCACAAGGCAACAGAAAAAAATCCTTGTGAAAGAGGACAGTTGAAAGGTTATGTATTAATTGATTTTTTACAAGTTTAGCTTGTTATGTTAAAAAATTATCAGTTCGTAATTCTCAACAGATTCGGAAAGGGGAAATTGATGGAGTTTTTTTCATTTCTTTCAAATTTTGTGACATTTCCGTCATGAATATTCATAAACCTCCGAACATTATTTGGCCAAGAAATCTGAATGTTGATGTTTTTTAAAGTAGCAAATGCATTTGATTTATTCTGAATAATCGATTTCTTTTCTGCTTTTGTCTTTTTTCATTTCAGATCAAGAATTACGAGTCGTTTTGGGAAGAATCTGTTTATCCGAGCCCATCGACAGATATTTAATATTTTATTTTATTTTTTTTACGGGGAGACAGGTTTTTTCGGCTGAGGTTTTTTCCCCTGGCTGTACAGTATCGTATGATACTAGTGATGATAGTATCGTATGCTTCTATAGTATCATACGAAGAATGTTATGATACCCCGTTCTTTTTTTACCTCAGCTTGGGTACTTTTTGTTTCAACATTTATTGTATTATTTTAGCTCTCTTTTTCATAAGAATATATTGACGGGGAGTGTTTATCGACAGTGTCCAATCAGTAGACCTACCATCACCTGCAACTCAGCTCTAGACAGCTTTATGAGCTTCCTGGTGTAGATATCACTCGAGAATACCCGAATTCCTTTGCCTGAGCAAGTCTAGGAGTTTTTCTCGAGACCTGAACGAAAGGAGAATATACCAACCGATTTAATCGACCCAATATGTAACCCGCCACCAAATGAGGTTAGTACCAAGCCCGAGTGAGACGACAACAGCAGATAGAGAGACTTAGGACAGTCGAGGAAGCTTGACTCAAAATTACCTGATTCTTCGGATCGACCTTGACAGCCGTCTCTCTTTGTTTCGGAGGGGCGCTCAACTGAGCCTTCAGGATCGGGGAAGCCGGGGAGTTACCCCCCTCGGGAGCCTCCCCCTGCAGTGCCGGAGAGAGCTGGGGGGCTGAGGAACGGGAGGCGACACGCTCGTGTCTTTGGAGGTGAGGCCGCCCTGGGACTGGGCGGGGCTAATGGAGGGACTGCACGTAGGGGGCGGGGTTTTGGAGGGGTCCTTAGGTTTGGGCTTCCGTCGGGACGGTTTAGGCGTCGCGACGGCTTGCTGGGGTGTCGGGACGGGAGATGATGGTGGAACATTGATTATTAGAGGGTGGTCTCGCACCTTAATACCATCGTAGAACTGGGGGTCCTTGGGGTTGCTCGGCTTCATGGGGTTCGGGCCTACGGTGCCTCCGAAGACGGACCTGGAAAAAAGATTGAGCTCAGGGCACCAAAAACACTTGAACACCATATCCTCAAACAAGGTTGAACCTTCAGTTCCAAATATTCGAAGCAAATACTCAGATTCTTGCGAAAAGTAATTTAAAGTGTGGAACGTTTTCGTTTGGGGGGATTCAAGCTTTGTGGTGTCACCATGAAACCATTAATATGTTTGAATAAAATCTGCATTGTGTAATTTTAGTGCTTGGTGGTATCATGGTGATACCACCTCCTTATTCTTCTTTCTAAAAATAGAAAAACTTTCTGGGCTATTTTTAATGCTTTTGAGATCTTTTTTCAGCTATGAATGAAATAGTTTGAAAATTTAAAAATATGCCTTGAAAGGGTTGAGAGAGATTAACAAACTTGCTTTGTTTCAATGTGTTACATCCTTAGTTTATGAGTCATGAATTTTTTATTTTTTTAGAGCGACACACAAGAATTTTCTTCTGTGGCAAGATAAAATATACACTGCGCAAAAAATTAACGCACATTCTGAAAATCTCAGTTTTGATGAAAGTTAACTCTACATTGACTTCATAACTTATTTTTTTATGTTCTCTCGGGAAGGTTTTAAACGAAACAAGATACATTAAATGGAGGAAAAATTCAGGATTTCACCGAATCTTATGTGAAAGAAGAGATGTGAAAAATTTTCAGAATACTGAAATGTTGATAAGTTATTCAATACTTTGTATTTCCACCCCTTGCGTTAATTACAGCTAGGCAACGACGGTTCATGCTCAAAATGAGTGATCTTGAAATGTTCTGATCTAATCCTTCCCAGATTTCTCCGAGTTGGATTCCTAAGTCATTGAGAGTAGCTGGATGCTTTTCTGAACTTCTCAGTCTTCTTTTGAGGTTGTCCCAAACCTGCTCAATCGGATTGAGATCTGGACTTCTTGCTAGCCATTCTATTCGAGGGACTTCAACCTCTTCGAGGTACTCCTGAACGATGCGCGCACGATGGGGTCTGGCATTATCGTCCATTAAAATCAAATTTTCACCAATGTATGGGGCGAATGGCACTTCATGCTCTTCAAGAATGTTTCTTGTATACTTATCAGCATTCAAACTCCATTATCAACAACCACTAGGTCTGTGCGAGGAGTCAAAGATATTCCACGTCTGTATACAAGGAAACGTCGATCACAATGGTAGAGGCAGAATCTAGACTCATCCGTGAGGAGAACTCTTTCCCTATCGGCCCCTTCCCAATGGATATGCATTCTCGCAAAATCCAAACGCGCCCTTCGATGGGCTAGGGTAAGAGCTGGGCCTCTTGCCGCGACACGAGGCCTTGAATCGTATTCTCTGAGGAATTCTTATTGTCTGAGTGCTAATTCGCACCCCATGAGTTTGCTCAAGCTGATTTTGAAGGAGACGAGCGGTTGCAAACCGTTGTCTCAACAAAGAAACTCTCGAGTAACATTCGTGAATGGCAGTTGTCATCCATGGTCTACCCTGTCCTGGACTTCGGACATTCATACCTGTCTTCCTGAATCGCTGCAACATTCTGGACACACTTGTATGGGAAACTCCAAAGCTTTCTGCAATTCTTGTGTATGTCCACCCTTCTTCTCGCAAAACTACCTCTTGGGCACATTCCTCTTGGGTCAAATTGCGTGTTTCGCGTTGCATAGCGATCGAGTGTAGAAAATCAAACGAGAGAAACGAAAGAATTGATCGAGAACAACTGATTTTAGAATGGAGCCAATACATTCAAAATCTGATAATTTTTTATTCCTGCTGGGAAAAAACATCTGTGGAAAGTGGATAACATATGCATGCATTAAGCTTATATGTAATTCATTTTAAGGGAAACTAAAAAAGGGCGTGTTTGGAACAAACGCCCTTAAAGTAACCTCTCCCTTCTACAATTTTTTTCTCTTACCTCACGCATCTCGGAAAATGCAACGGCGAAATCACCCCTTGCCTGCCAATCTTCGTACACGAGTTTATGTAGTGTTTGTACAGTTCCTGACTGTTTATCTTGCTGTTGTTGCAAGGCTCGTACGTCGCTCTCAACCAGGCAAGAGCGAACTGCTCGTTCTCGTGTATAGCTTGCTGGTGGGCGTGCTGCTGTTGGATCAGCTGCTGAGGGGTCAGCGACTGCAGCGTCTGGTTGGTCGTCTGCGAGCTGTTGGACACCGATACTGGCACAGCGGCTGAAAGAATCGATCAAAATGTTGAGTTAAAAAAAAAAAACAAGTGTGGCACTCGAGGACTGCCGCGGTATAGTATATAACATTACAAGCAAGGTGAGAGGGTTTTTACTGGCGAATGGAGGATATAACTGACGAGCCGCAGGCGAGTCAGTCACCTCCTTGAGCCAGTAAAACCCGTTACCTTGCGTGTATTGTTTTATATTTCATTTGTTTCTCATTTGTAAAAAGGTTAGATAAATTCCAAAAAAATCTCAATAATTTGTCGCAAATGTCGTAAGCTATGGAAGCGTTGCCATGAATATGTCTGTTCATTTTTCTTTACATTTGTTTTGGCGAAAGCGAGAATGAATGTACCAAAAGAAATTATTGAGGCAGCCAGCAGTGTAGCATCAAGTTTATTACCTGCAAAATCAGCTTCAAGGTACGAGCGAGAATACGACGACTTCAAAAAGTGGCAAAACAAAAATAGTGTGATTGGGGTAACTGAAGATGTTTTGTTGGTCTACTTGAATCAACCATCAGCTAGATTCAGAGCTAATACTTTATGGGCAAAATGATCTATGCTGAAAAGCTGCTTGGAAATGAAAGAAAATGCCCCTGTTCGCAGGTTTGTTTTCCTTAAAAAATTTATTGAAAAATATGACGTTTAGTTGTCATTTGCAGATTTCAGAAGGTAATAGCGTTTCTGAAACGAAAAAATGAGCGGCCAAGGTATTAAGTAAAGAAGAGGCTGAACAATTTCTTTTACATGCTCCTGATGACCAGTGGTTGCTGGCGAAAATTGTAACAACATTTGGGATTTTTGGATGTTGTCGATGTGACGAAATTCTCTCCTTAAACATGAATGATGTAGAAGATATTGTGACATTGCGGAAAACAAAAAATTTAACAACAAGAAGATTCACCTTAACCGATGATGGCTGCAGCTTCAAGCCCTGCATGTTATACAGAAAATATGTAAATGTCAACAGATGGTTCATCATCATCAGAATCAACTCTTTCATCATCAAAAATCTTTGTTACTGGAAATAACAATTATTGTACCATGATTTTCAACATATATGACGATAAAACGAAATTTTCTAATGTAAATAATACTGCAAACTTGTAAAAATTTCGCAAGTTAACTGTCAGTTTTTCAAGTTAGTGACTTCATTCTGCATCCGTCTAGTCGTAAGCACCGACGATACACGGCTGTGTTAGATTTTTTCGTTACGGAATTTCTACATTCGGTCGCCGCGCTCAAAGCCTGAGATAAAAGCTATGCGATTAAATTGAAAATTGTTTTAGAAATAATTTATCGTGTTTTGTTGGTTGAAAATGATTGTGCACCTCACATAACCTCTCAATCTTTTCACTAGGTTCATTTACTTCTTGTCTGTGTTTTACAACAATTTTGTTTCTTTTGTGTTTGTTCTTTTTTTTTGAACCCCCGATTTAATTCTCTTCAATTTGACTCAAATTCGATTAAATCCATATAGCTTGATTAATTTAACATTCAAAATATCTTCCGCAGAACTAAACCGACGATACACGGCTGTTAGGTTTTTTCGTTACGGAATTTCTACGTTCGGTCGCCGCGCTCAAAGCCTGAGATAAAAGCTATGCAATAGCTTAAAAAAAATTGGGTATACTTACTGGCTACAGGAGGACAAGGTGAGGTTGTTGCAAGCCTCTGTGGCGCCATCTGGATAGTCCTTACCGGAGTACTGGGTGCGACGTTTTTCGGAGGCATGGGTATACTCTTCATGATCGTCGAATTAGTGGTAACCTTCTGGATTGTGTTGAAGGTCGAAATAGGCTTCGGAGTTAACATAGTCGTCGACACAGGCGTGGAAACGGTACTTTGAACAACACTAGGGGTAGTCGCAGCCCCAGAATTGTTGTTAACTGAGGAATTAGCAGCAGGTACAACCCCTGAGACAGTCTCGACCAACTTCATGCCGATGCAAGCCTTAGGACCGTAACTTTTCCCTTCGACAGTCACCAAAGACACCAACGTATCCACAACTCCATGATTCATGACTATGAGGTTGCAAGACCTCTCCCTAACGAAGAGAGGGAGTACAAACACTCCAGGGTGTATATGAGAAGCATAACATCGTGGATGGTCAAGAAAGAACAGACCTTCTCGTAAACCTTAGTCTCCAAGCACCTCAGCATTATATCTTCGTTCTTTTCGTTCTGACTGAGTTTATTCAGCATCTCCAAGGACGAAAGACACCACAGACGGTCTTGAGAATCCAAACCTCGAGTCACGATGGTCAAGAGCGCTGTTGTCAGCTTGTCCTGGTTCAACTCGCGCACTTCAAACTCACCAGCAATGTTGCCAAGCATGTCCAGACCGAGATTCTTCAAGTAGTTCCACTTGGAACAACAGCACAACAGTATAAACCGCACGAATGTCCTGTTTTTGGCTAAAATAGGAACGTTGTCCTCTATAAAACTCAAGTTTCGAAGGATGGTAGCGATCTGCAACACCCTTTGCCCTACGTAGTCTTGCGTCCCAAGCGTCCTTTCGAGACAGAATAGATCCCTATCGGAGGGTTCTACGCTGAATTTCTTTTTATCACTGTCGGAACTATCTTTGAGGTTGAAAAGTTCACCGTCATCGACACTTATAACCTGTTCGTTTCTATTTACATCGACTTCCATAGGAGTCGCTACTTGACAGTTTTCCTGTATCGGTGCAGTGGCGGGGGTAGGTTCCTTTTTTGGCGTTTCTGAGGGTGGTTTCTTTGTTTGTACCTCGTCGGGGGACTGGATCAGCTCCAGGATGTCCTTGGAATCCAGCACCTCGTCCCAGAAGTTGTGTATGGGGTGTTTCCTGACCACGTTGTAGTTGTAGAGGAAGAGTTTCCTGGTAGAGACTGGAAAAACGATCAGTTATCGAAAAGCAAAGAAGAAGACAAGAATAATAATTAAACATTCGATAAATGAATTAAAATAAACAAAAAAAAAACTAGAAAAGCAGAACTTGAACATTTTGATGCGAGTTGAATAAGAATGGAGTAATGAGACATTTATTTCATGGTGTTTTTATAACAATTAATGATTAAACGCTTATCAATCTTCGGAACTTGTTGAAATTTATTATTGACGAATTTCTAAACAGGTTATCTGTTCTCAAACGAGCCATCCGGTATATTTCTTATCCCATACATTCGTAATCAAATCATCGCATTATATCGACAAAAAACTGAAGAAAAAAGGAGGTAAGAGTATTCGGTATCATGTCTGTTGTTGCTATTCTAAATATCTTAAGCACAAACCGTTTTCACATTTTTAAGGACGAAGATTGTTGAAATATTGTACATTTCTAGAATTTTGAAAAATTCGTCACAGTGTTTCAAATGTTGGGTCAAGAATTGGGATCAAGATTGGCTCATAACTTTCGTTTTTCAAATTAGAACCCTATTTTTTATGATTGCGTTGGATTTTGCGAAGAACAATGATGATAACGTTCTAACATGTTGATGCTCCTAAAATTAATAATTCTTGAGTTATTTAGGATTTTCTGATTTTATGAAATCTGTTCCATATCAACAATGATAAATGAATTCAGAAAAGAGGAAGTCACTAGTGAGTTATTTGAGTAATTTATCTTCTATGACCAAGGTCATTGTTGGTATGAAACAGATTCTATGAATTTAACGCTACGTACGACATGAAATTAGAAAATCCTGAATAACTCAAGAATTATTAATTGTAGGAGTATTAACATGTTGGAATATTATCATCATTTTTCTTCGCAGAAGCCAACGCAATCATAAAAAAATAAGGTTCTAATTTGAAAAACGAAAGTTATGGGCCAATCTTGATCCCAATTTCTGACCAAACATTTGGAACACCCTGTGACGAGTTTTTCGAAATTCCAGAAATGTACGATATTTCCACAGTCTCCGACTACAAAAATGTTAAAACGGTACGGTTTGTGCTTAAGATATCTAGATGAGGAATAACAAACATAATACCGAATGCTCTTATCTCCTTTTTTTCAGTTTTTTCTCAATATTTTGGAAAGTATTATGACGAATGCAACGATTTGAATACGGACGTATTCACAATTGAATGCTCCATCGAATTCGAAACAAAAAAAATAGAAAAAAAAATTTGCTCCTCTGGTATATTGGTTTTTATCAATTTTTACCTGGTAATGAACATTTCCCTTGTAACTTAAGTGGTTGTTCCCGAGTTGAAAAATGAAAAAGGAAAAAAATGAAAAAAAAAAAAACGATTCAGTGACATCAACAGTAAAATAGACAAATCCAACCAAAAACATTTTCATGTAAAATATTGCCAAGGCCAAGACGATGCCGTATTTCTAAAATTGTCAAAAAGTTATCAGATCTCATGTAGAGAACTTTATGCCTTTGGCCACGTTAGCAAAAGGTGAAAAATTCATTCGCTGTTCATAACTTTTCTGTTATAAAATAGTTCTTATGATTACGAAACGGCCAAGTCACTTATTTTGACCAAGGCAAAGAAGAGTTTGTGAAATGAGGACTTGTGAAGATGAAGAGTGTAGAGTCAGCAGCTTGGCTCTACATTGAGAACTTTTTGACAATGTTAGAAATACGGCCTCGTCTTGTCAATATTTTACATGAAAATGTTTTTGATTGGATTTCAATTCTTTTTGTACGTTGCTTATGACAAAATCCTTTCATTTTGTTAATTTTTTCCCCAATAATAATTAAATGAAATATAATTATTGCAAGTCAAACTAATACACAATCCATGTTCAAAATCAACAATGTACGAAGTGGAGAAATATACCTTTATCTATCTCAAGATGCGATTGCGATGTATTTGAGAGCTGCCATCACAACCATTGTATAAAGAATTCTATCTCAATACAATGATCACAACGGGAAATTGCACAATGGAAACTGTGGTTGAGGTTATTACAGAGGAATTGTATTTGGTGTAAATACACATGAAACGTTTTACGAGCGCTTTACTTTATCCCCTTATTCAAAATGTGTGGGTAATTTTCCCTGAGAATTCTTGAATATTTTTTCTAACATTTATAACAAACAGTCCTCCGTATATGTATATCAATTTTCAGACCCCTAGCATCAAAATTGGCGAAAGTCTCATACAAACTCATACACCCCCTGGTTCTAAGGGTTGGGGGGGTGAAAGTTTCAAGTTTAAGAATTTTTTCGTTGTTTGTGTACTGAAACTAGCACACATACCAAATTTCAACTTGATAGGACATCGGGAAGTACCCTAACAGTTTTTATGATCATCAGTGAGTGAGTGACGAAATCGCGGTTTTTTAGATATCTATAAAATCTAAAGTGTACGGGCTATTCACTTGAAACTTTGCACATTTGATAAGTTCGCTACCGGCATTATATCCTGAGAATTTTTTTCATCTGCTATATTCCAAACTCAAGTTATGAGGGTTCAAAAATACGACGAAACACTTCGAGAAAAGATAGGTAGATTCCTCGACGGGCACACTTACCATGGTTGAACACTCCTGCGTGGGCTAGTAGGTAATCCAGCAACCTGGGATTCTTCTCGACTTTCAAAGTGTGCTTGCCGTCATTCGATAACAGAGTGCAGACGTTGATTGCAAAGTCTTGTTCGTTTGGTAGAGGAGATATGAGCGATAGGGCAAGACGGTCGTAGTCCGTTGGCTTGAAGAGGTTCGTGGATAGATGGTTGAACTCTCTGTTTGCCTCTGAAAGAAAAAAAAATTAAATGTTTCAAAGGGTTACTTACACCATTTCTGGAGTATCAATATTTCATGAACTAACACTTCAACTTCATACAGGGTTTGATTAAAAAGTGGTAGATCAAATCTTAATGGACAGAATCACAAATAATCCTGTGTATGAAACGTTCAAGATTTTATTTCTTAAGGAGAATGTTTTGTGATTGGAAAAAGTTATTTTTGTTTAGAGACTGAAACTTGGCTGTTTGTACCAATACCTCTTGATAGGAATACTTAACTGAGCGTCGCTTGAAGTTAATGGTTGCTTGAATACTCCCCCAAGTTCTCCTATCTAGTTAAATTTCAGTTTTTCATTCAGTGCAAAGTCACCATAGTTCAATGAGAGCTTAACTTAAATTACGTTACCCCAGCTGTTTAAGTGACATTTTGATGACTAAAACTAACCTTAAATTCAAGTGCTCCTGTAATGAACACTTAAATATACTGCTCACCAAGAGTTTGGGATATCGTATTCAATCGTTTTGACAAGAATGTAATCTTCGAGAAAATCTCTGTAATAGTATATAACATTACTAGCAAGGTAAGAGGGTTTGTACTGGCGAATGGAGGATATAACTGACGAGCCGCAGGCGAGTCAGTTATCTCTTTGAGCCAGTAAAACCCGTTACCTTGCGTGTATTGTTTTATATTTTATTTGTTTCTCTGTTTCTCATTTGTACAAAGGTTCGATCAATTCCAGAAAAATCTCAAAAATTTGTTGCAAATGTCGTAAGCTATGAAAGCGTTGCCATGAACATGTCTGTTTATTTTTCTTTACATTTGTTTTGGCAAAAGCGAAAATGAATGTACAAAATGGCATTATTGAGGTAGCCAGCAGTGAAGAATCAAGTTTATTACCTGCAAAATCAGCTTCAAGGTACGAGCGAGAATACGACGACTTCAAAAAGTGGCAAAACAAAAATAGTGTGATTGGGGTAACTGAAGATGTTTTGCTGGTCTACTTGAATCAACTTTCAGCTAGATTCAGCCCTAATACCTTATGGGCAAAAAGGTCTATGCTGAAAAGCTGCTTGGAAATGAAAGAAAATGCCCCTTTTCGCAGGTTTGTTTTCCTTAAAAAATTTATTGAAAAAATATGGAGTTTAGTTGTCATTTGCAGATTTCAAAAAGTAACAGCGTTTCTGAAATGAAATAATGAGCGTTATACGCGAAAAAAGGCCAAGGTATTAAGTAAATAAGAGGCTGAACAATTTCTTTTATATGCTCCTGATGACCAGTGGTTGCTGGCGAAAATTGTAACAATATTTAGGATTTTTGGATGTTGTCGATGTGACGAAATTCTCTCCTTAAACATGAATGATGTAGAAGATATAGAAAAATACGTTATTGTGACATTGCGGCAAACAAAAAATTTTACAACAAGAAGATTCACCATAACCGATGATGGCTGCAGCTTCAAGCCCTGCATGTTATACAGAAAATATGTAAATCTTCGGCCTCCTGGAACAGAAAGCCAAAGATTTTTTTTGACATACCAACATGGAAAGTGCATTTCCCTTAATGCCGGCCAGCAGACTATTGGTGGTGTCCCAAAGCAAATAGCGAAATATTTAGGTTTAAAAGACCCAGAGTTATACACCGGCCACTCTTTTCGCAGAACTGGAGCCACTATGGTTGCGGATTCGGGTGGAGATATTTTAGCACTAAAACGTGCAGGAGGGTGGAAGAGCACCGAAATTGCGATGAGTTATGCCGATGATTCGGTCAACAAAAAATCGAAATGTCTAGCGAATTATTTGGTAGTAAGGAGAGTACAAATGTTCTGCAGTCCTCGAGTTCAGCAGTTTCTGAGTCGACAGATGGTTCATCATCATCAGTATCAACTCTTTCATCATCAAAAATCTGTGTTACTGGAAATAACAATTGTACCTGATTTTCAACATATGACGATCAAACAAAGTTTTCTAATGTAAATGATACTACTAACTTGTAAAACAGTTCTGCCACCTGTTGTCAGACATGAAGACACTCCGTTCTTAACCTCGTGGTCCTCTTAAGGACCACAAACCTCCTCGCAGTAGCGTGAAGAGGGGTCATTGCCATTGTCGACTTTTACTTATCTATTATTTCATACCTAAACACGAAACCGAGTGGGGGGGGGACGTGAGTGTTTGTGTGTGTGTGTTCGTAGTAAAATCAGTTGTAACTCACAATAAGTCCCCTCCCCCCACCACTCCAATTGATTGAACGAGGCCGGGGAGGTGGGACCGGGGTCCTTGCTTGGACCTCCATTCATGAAGTGTGCGTAGTAGGTACAGTAGGACTCGGAACTTGGAAGGATACGCTGTAGCGAGGAGATAACGGCGGGATCTGTGCAACAGTCTCAGACGCGTGTAGAAAACTCCGTTTCGATAGGAGGAAAACGAAGCGAATTTAATGAAAAAAAAAGGTTCACAACACTCCAACTAGCACAAGTTTTATGAAACAAATTTCCCAACAAGGCTCATAATCATAACATTTTTTCCTCTTTCGATTACAGCTGATATATATCATCGTTTTCTCTGCATTGATGTAAAAAAAAACTCCAAAACAACTCAGCATACTCGTCGGTTTATTCAACACTTTATCCTAATTTAACCAATATTATAATTGTTTGGTACTCTTTCACGTAAAAACTACAGAACAGATTCAGATGAAACTTCGATGTAATACAGCTTATTTAGACCCATTTTCATCTATTTCCTTCAAAATGATTACTTAACCAAGGGGCTCTTGAAGTTGACGCTTGAATTTATTGACACTGTCACTTAGGGCCAGTTTCATAATCAGTTTTGAAGTCTTTTTAATTTTAAAGCTCGTTTTAGTTCAATATTTCAGTTTCACAACACATTTAACTTTCTTAAAGCCACTTTACATTTAAAGGCCCAATTTCGGGACTTTAGCAGCTAAAGTATCCTTTAGCCCTGAATTCCTAACCTCTCGTGTTCAAACTGTCAACTCATTTGAGGTTAGTTATGTTGTGTTTTATTTTGAAATCAACTTTCACAAGTGGAATGAGAATTCGAAAATGAGAGTATGGAAATGTAGATTTCCAATTTGGCAATGAGACTACAATTAGACACCATACGGCTCATTGTGGTTGCAACTGCAGTGTTGCAATTGATATCAATGACATGTTTCCTATGTGATAATTAAAAAATTTTTGCTGATGCAGTCAATGGGAAACATGTTGAAAATTCAATCATAACAGGTCATTTTGCTATATTAAGCTGATGTAATTGGTGAAAATAAATGCTTATTCAAAGATTATGTTTATTCAGTTTTTTTCCTATTTCCATTTCTAAATCTAATGATGTTAATCTGAGGCAATGCTCCCTTTTGTCAGCCGCAATCATCAATTCCATTTTTTTTTTGTAATATTCAGTTTGGGATTGGTATTTTCTAGGGGTATATTTTAAATTTGAACCTGAACGTTATATCCACATGACATGAAAATAACATAACCTCCATCAATTTTGGCTGTGGTTAAATACAACTGCAACTGTCCATTTTAGGTCAAATGAAACGATTTCAGTTATGCCAACATACAACATTTCACCTAAAGTCTCCTTTACGTAAAGTCCCATTTAATTTCATTATGAAATCGGGTGGACTTTTAAAGTGGGCTTTAGCTGAAAGTGCACTCTAACTAAAGTGTACTTTAGGGGTTTATTATGAAACTGGCCCTTAGACCCGTTTGCACCAACATTACTCAAAGTTAAGGATCCCTTAAATATTGACAGTTGCACGACTATCACTCAAATGGAATTCTTACGTGAGGGACCTCAGAATATAGAACAATATTTCATATTATATGTAAGGGACCCTCAAATAGTTCTATCTAGTGATATTTCAGTTAATCATGTTCAACTTCACCCTAGTTCAATAAAGCTTTTTCATTGGCTGGCCGGATACAGAAGATAGTTGTTATTTCCTTAACCTAACCTAACTCATAACAATTATTACACACGATTGATGGAAAACAACGAATGTTCAGTCAGTTTGACGAATTATTTTAGGTTATGATCCCATCCTTAAATTTGAGGTTAGGTTTAACGAAACGTCACTTGAATATTAAAGGAATGTTGGTGCAAACGGGTCTTAACAGAATCTTAAGTAAAGGACTCTCAAATAAACTGCTCCACATGAGTTAGGGATATTGACTTAAATGGCAAAAAATATAGTTTATATGAGATTTTGTGATGAAAATTCATATTGATACGATTTCAAGTTGCAGGAAATAAAATTAATTTTAGCCTGCAGGTCTGCAGAGTATTCAGGGTGATTTAGGAAAATCGAGTTAAATAACGAAATTTATTCCCGGAAAATTCAAGCATTTCAAGACTATCAATACAGTGTATGGTTTCAAATCGAATCCGTTGATAAACTGACTCCATTTCAAAATAATAACTTTCAAACTTCAGAAAAAAGGCGACCAGATTGACGAAATGTCTCATACTGATTTTCATTGGATCGATTCAAGTTGTTATTGAGTTTTGAATGATTTTTCAGCGATTTTCTCGAAGATAACATACTTATCAAAACGATTGAATACGATATCCCTAACTCTTGTAGAGCAGTATATCGAAGTGGTCATTACGATAACACTTAAATTCAAGGTTAGTTTTAGCCATCAAAATATCACTTCATTTCAAGGGAAACATAAATGAATGAAAATTATTGTAACAAAAGAACGAATATAACAAAACGAATAAATATGCAATAAAACACAATATTTGTGTTTTTACAATACAAAAAAAAGTAGTCAGCCAACTTTGCATGTAACAAACTCACTTTAGCTGACGCAGACATTCTTAAACCCAACTTTTACTTTTCAGCGCATATTAATTCGTTTTCGAAACATAGATGACTTCAAAATAGTAATCATCGAAATGAATACCATTTTCAATTCCCAGGCTCAGAGATCTTTCATCATGAGGTTGGAGAAATGATATTAGATTTTGTCACTGAGATGAGAGATATACCGGTTTCGGCCTTGTTTGGCCTCATCAGTATCCCATACATCTCAGGACAAAATCTTCATGAAAACTTTGATATTTAATTGCATCAAATATCATTTGTCCAAAATCATGATAAAAGATCTCTGAGCCTGGGAATTGAAAATGGTATTCATTTCGATGATTACTATTTTGAATCCATCCATGTTTCAAGAATGTTTTCGGTGCGGTCTCCGTAAATTCAAAGAATTTTCTGTTTACCGTTTTATATTTTTTCCTAAAAATATTAATTTCTTTCGGTTTTTTTTTTAAATTTTTTTTTTTGTTAATTTTTTTTCACCCTCTCCAGTCTCAAAACAGGCGGCACGAGTCGGCAAACGCGCTTAAAACAACGCGTTTTTTCTCCGATCCATATCTCGCAGGAGGGCGGGCAAAAACGCCACGAGCTTCGACTCTGACCCTACAGATGTCGCTCTCCATCGGATCCCCGTTCGATTTGTTTTGTTCGCGCCCTCCCCCCCCCTTGCCCCTACGCCAGTGTTAGTTTCGGGGGATCGGCGTGCGAAAACGATAGCCTCTATCGCGATATTGATTATATTTGTTTCGTCTGGCGTTGAAGAGCTTATCGTCGTTATCGTGTGTTTATTTTTATTGTTATTAACGTTAGGGGCGCGTTCCTATTTGTTTTCTCTGTCTTTAGAGGTAGAAAATTGTACTGGTGAAGTTTTGTGACTCAGTTTCTTACCACTCACAATAATAACCACTATTTACGTATCACTAAACGAATATCATTAATTAAATATATGAAATCTTCTGCCCTTCCTATTGAAATAACAAGTAAAAAATATTCTGAACTTTCACTAAGATAAGAAGTTGAATTTTGCTTCCTCACGCTTATATAAAAATACGATAAAATGTCGCCAAATACAGAAGAACTAAAAAAAAGCGCCAAATCTACTTAGTTAGCGACTTCCCTATTTTTTTATATCGCCGAAAAAATTACCGTTTCGTCGTTTGTTTTGAATGGGATTTTTGCGCCAACTTATATCAAACATCCGCAAGAATGCTGAAATACCCATTCGTCCAAAAATAACCGCGAAGTCAAACCTAACCTCGTTTGCAACGTCGAAAATAGCTCCAGACGTACACACATTGCGAAAATCTAGACGTCTTTCCTATATCTCCAAATACGATTTGAATGGAGAAAAATAATTTTTCACGTTACAGTATGAAAATTTCAAGGATAACCACGTCTTAAATAGCTCCAGATGTACGTGATGGCAAAATCTAGACGTCTTCCTTTACAGGGTGAGCCATCCATAACTTTTCACCCCGAATTTTGAGCTTTGGGATGGAAGAATGAAAAAGCCTTAGTTTAGAGAAGAGCATAGGACATTATTTATGTCATGAATAGGTCATAAAATATATAGGGAATTTTTGTGATTTCAAGTTGTTCATTCAAGTTCATTTTGATCTCAATAAGATGTTTATTTATTTTACTCATCGGTGCCAGAGCAGGAGCTAGAAAAAAACAGGAATATCGTTTCATAGTTATCATAAAGAATGTGGTTGATTTTATGAACGAGAATTTTCATATATTTCCATATTTGGAATAAACTACAATCTGAAATCCTTTCAATATCCGAATAAAGATTAAGTGAAATGTACGACAATGAATTTTTGAGTTTTCGAATTACCTCGTACTTTCATGGAATTAAATTTGTTCAGTCTTACTAAAGATATGACCTTTCTTTCAAAATCAAAACGGTCAAATCTTAGTAAGACTAAACAAATTTAATTCCATGAAAGTACGAAGTGAGTTGCAGATCGTATCTACTTAGGTTTGTTCATAATGAATGTTTATATTTTATATTTTAGCCTTGAAAAAGAATCACAGAAAATTCGAAACGTTGGCGATGTGTTAATAGGAAATTAAATTGATATATTTTTGTCCAAATTCCTGTGAATATTATTCCACTATTAGAAATATGGACGTTGCCAGTAATCAGTCTTTATTATTACCATCTCGAAGTACGATTTGAAATAAAAAAACTCATTTTTCATATTACTGAACTAAAATTAAAGGAACAGAAGATATTGAGATGGAAAGAAGGAGAAAGGGACACAGATAGCTCTCAACACCCCACCCAATATCCCTTTAATCGATGTTTACTCCGTAACCGGATCAAATTGGGGGAATCAGAACGAAATGTCAACGTTGTCGATGAGCACGAGGTCGTTTGCGCGTCCGTGTTATATACGACGCCTATCGATTGACGCCGTCGACGCTCAGCGTCGGCAAGTCTTCTTTCCGCCCGGAACGCGTAAATTGCTCCTCGTTTCGGTAGTTTTGAATTTCGCGCCTTTGCACGCACACAGAGCAATAATGTTTGACAGCTGTCATCGGGAAGTATTGAGGTTAGTTCATAGAGAATCGTAAGGTCGTTCATCGTAGATAATTCTTGTCTGAGGGTCAGGTTGAAACGCGTGATTTCTTGAAATTTGCAGACAAAAACAGCAAAAAGTAGGAACAATATAGAATGATAACTGTTTACAAATTATGTGTCTTCATATACAGGGTCTTCAGTATACAGGGTTATTCACGGATTTGGCTCTATGGAATATTTGTAGGAAAGACACAAGATTCAGGATTGAAATTATAAAGGTGTGCTTCAAGTAAGAAGACGACTTCTTGTAAATTTTTTGAAGGTTCTAGGTTTTTCCGGAAGTGACATCAACTTTCGTTTTTCAAATGGGAAGACCCATTTTTCATTGCATAAATAGATTCTCCATTGAATTCTGAGTCTTTTTGATTCCAAAAGTGTGAATTTCCCTGAGAAAAATATCTTTGATTCAGGAAATACGAAAAAAATCTCAAAATTGAACTCTGTTGAAATACAGACAACTTTGAGGATTTTTCATTAAAAATTCTCATTTTTGAGAATCTCCGAGAAGAATGATGCTTCTTTTCCGATAGCGTGATTTTCAGAATATGATACTGGAGGTCACAAATTCTTTGTCAAAGTTAGAAGTGACGAAACATCAAAAAACCATTTTGTCTTCAATTTTTAATCTCATTCCGAAAGTGTTTTTTTACTGGAAAATAATTAGCGGTGAAGTGAAATTTTTGGAAATCTCTGTTATGGAGAAAATATATTCTAAAGTACAGAAGTACAGATGAGTTAAGTTTTTCTTTATTTTTTTAAGCTTAGGATCATTTCCGCAAATTCTTAATTCTGGAGAATTTCTTTTTTGTCATGGTAGGGAAATTTGAATTTTCAGTAATTAAATTGCTACATTTTCTGTTATTTATTCTTTCAAAAGCATTAAAAATTATTACAAACTATTTTTTTCTGCATTCCTGAGAATTTTTTCACGTTAACTTCACTAATACTCACATAGAGAAATTTAAACCAATTGTTTCTCTCGCATTACAGATGATAATTCAAGAACTTAACTCTGAACTATAGAAAATATTTTCTCGATAACAGAGATTTCCAAAAATTCCATTTGATCGCTAATTATTTTCCAGTAAAAAAACACATTCGGAATGAGATTGAAAATTGAAGACAAAATCGTTTTTCCTCAATATCTCGGAAAATATTCATTTTGGGATAGAAGTCTTGGACGTATGCTCCTTTTATTTTTCGACGAAGATTTCGAATAAGCTTCGAAAAAATGGGGTTTCAATTTGAAAAATACGATCTTTTGATGTTTCGTCACTTCCAACTTTGTCAAAGAATTTGTGAGATTTTGAGTTCCTGTGTCATATTCTGAAAATCACGCTATCGGAAAAGAAGATTCAGCTCGGAGATTCTCAGAAATGAGAATTTTCAAAGAAAAAACCTCGAAGTTCTCTGTATTTCAACAGAGTTCAATTTTGAGATTTTTTTTGTATTTCCTCATTCAAAGAGAATTTTCTCGGGAAAACTCAAACTTTTGGAATCAAAAAGACTCAGAATTCAATGGAGAATCTATTTATGCAATGAAAAATGAGTCTTCCCATTTGAAAAACGAAAGTTGATGTCACTTCTGGAAACCTTTAAAAAATATACGAGAAGTCGTCTTCTTACTTGAAGCTCACCTTCATAATTACAATCCTGAATCTTGTGTCTTCCCTAAAAATATTCTATAGAGCCATATCCGTGAATAACCCTGTATACATAGACATATACGATACGCCTCAAACTATTTTTCAATTTTCACATAAATCACGTTGTACGAAAATCATTCAGAATAAATTACCAAGTGCAAAGTGATAATTTGTTGAGTAGTTTTGCAACTTTTCACTTATCTATATCGAAGTATCTACAGTTTGTCCACAAACGTCATATCGAGTATGATTTGACATATCTTTAGATTGTCTAATCAGTTGACAACTGACGGAGGGATAAACTGAGGTTAGATCATAGAGCAAGGACCATCATAGTGTCAATTAGTACTTTTTAGTCTTTTGGTCTTGGCTATTTCTCCGTGGATTTGGGGCTTTTTCTTAACAGCTGTATACGTTTATAAGAGTATCGAAGTAGTAGTAACCGTAGGTCAGATCTAGGAACGCGCTTTCCCAAGTTGTGCGATCGATCGAACATCGTTGCGGCATCACATCGACTTACCGTTCACCACGTGTTGATTGTAATTGTAGGTCAGCGGCACCATGTGCAAGGCGCGGGCGGAGCATCTCTTGTGACGGCCTTCCTCGTCGTCGTCGCTGCCTCGGTCACCCTCTTCGCCGAGATAGTGCACCTTCTCCCATCGGTCCAGATACCTGAAACAGTCGCAGGCACGGTCAACTGGCGTATGCAGGAGATAACGACCTGTATCGCTCGATTAGCGGCGTTTAAGGTAGATGGCGACACTGGTGGCGTGTCACAAACGTCAAATCGTACGTTTGACAGCTGTCAACAGGTTCTTGCGGTTGGTATGCGATTCTAGTTTGGTCTGGTTTGAAACTAATATCAGAATATTAAGTTGAAACTTGGGGATAAATATTTTTGTCCCTTCAACCCTATGACAGCTAGAAGAAGTTCTTGAGAAAGATGTTGCATTTTCTCAGCCTAATTCAATGCATTTACCGCGAAAACATTCCATACGATTCATCCTGTTTATTGTGTTGCTGTTGTAACTTCTTGACAACTTAAATGTTTTTTTTAGTGTAACTTTCATTCTAGCAGGTTGTTGGTGTGGTCATTGGCAAACGTTATTTCTTGCGGTTGATTTTATTCTCGTTCCTCATTATTGATTTAATGGGGCTTTATTTTTTACAGTTTTTAACGACAATTTATAATGTTGGCTTCCTGCAAGGGATTTACCTATTATCTGTCAAATTTATGAAAGAATAAACAGTTCTGCCAACCCATATTTCTGAATGCAAACATCATTAAACGACATTTATGGGAATACTTCATTAATTTCAATAAAAATTCTATGTATTAAAGAAAATAACGTTTGAAACTCATACAGAAAACTTATTTTGATGAAAGTTTATTCAAAAACTCGCAACTTCGTGGCGAATTTTTCAATTTGGACTCAGGGGAAAGTTTTTGAACACATAAGTGTTGAAACTGCCTTCTGCACCCGAGTATTAGACGATATTTTCTCTATTTCAGTCAAGTATCGTCAAATACTGCCGAAATTCAATGAAAAATTCAGATTATACATCCTAGGGACTTTTGTATCGTATCTTGGCAGTAAGTTGGTGTGACTGTTACGAAATTCGAAAAATGACAGAATTTGAATTGACATTTGTTGACAAGTTGTCTGTTAATAGTGTTAGTGCTATTTCAGTCAAGCTTCGTGAAGAACTATCGAAATTCAATGAAAAATTCAGGTTATACATCCTAGTGACTTTAGTATTTTATCTTGGCAGTTGGTGGGACTTTTACGAATTTTGACAGATGATGAAATTCGAATTGACATTTGTTCACAAGTTATCAGTGTTGACAACCACAAAACGAAAAATATAACTAAAATCGATGTTGTAATGAGTTCATCACACTGTTTTCGGTATTGTAATGAATTCATCACGATACTGAATTAGAGAAATAACTATGCCTTCACCATTTTCTCCGATAAGGCTTTGTTGGAAGGATACAGGCTCTTTATTATGACCATTATATTCCATTAATATACCCAAAATTCGAGGAAACCAACTGTTAATAATGTTAGGATGAGCCTTCTGTACGAGTATCATACATTATTTTCTCTAATCCGTTGATTTTTTATCTAAATTGATGATATATTTCCGTAAATATCTCTTAGTGATTTTTGCATTGAAAAATATTTATTGGCAAAACTGTTGTTCCTTCCATAAATTTGACAGATAATAAATAAGTCCGTGACAGGAGGCAAAGATGTTGTCAATAAATATCAATAACGAAATTAATATATCTGTATATATATATTTTTTTTATTCACTTTTAAATAATCTCCACTTATCAATTATGAAAAGATTGTAAATACATATTCGTTGTTACTACAGGCTGAAGGACTTCGGTCGATGGCCTTTTGTGAGAGAAAAGTACAGTGTTATTTTTTTTAAGGAAATTATGCTACAAGGAACGGATTTGACACAGAATTAGAGAAAATTAAGTTGAATGCTATTCGATGGTTTGGCCAATTGGAACTTTAAAAGCATTCTTCATTTTTTCACGTAAAATGTAAAAAGGCATTGATATTCTTTCACGAGTTCAAAATTCGAAAACATTTTGTCCATTCCAGTCGAGTTTTGTGAAATACCGACTAAATTAAATGAAAAATTCAGATTATACATCCTAGTGACTTTTGCATTGTATCTTGACAGTTGGTGCGACTGTTACGAAATTTGACAGATGACGGGATTCGATTTGACGTTTGTTGACAAGTTGTCAGTGTTGCCAACCGCAAAACGAAAAATATAACCGAAAACGACGCTCAACCATAAAAACGCGCTTCTTCAGCCAAACTGGGGGATCCCCGGACCTAACCAAGCGACGCGATCGGTCTCAGAGTGTCGCAGTGATACCTGGACGTCGTCCTCGCGAGCGGCGAACCTCCGGGGTCAGTCCTGCGATCTGCGAACTTTCTCCGGCGGTCGGAGCCGCGCTGTCTGGGACGCCGGACCCCCCCCCCGCCCGCGGAGTACCACCCCGACGTCAGCTGATCGGGGTCCCGTGCGGGCGACAGGCGCGGGGCGTCGCTGACCACGTGGTGCGCGGTTCGCGGTACCGTAGGTTAGTGCCGCGACGCGACCATGACCATAGACGCCTGGATCCGAAGAAATATCGTTGGTTTCTTTCGGGCATCGTTGCCGTGTCGTCGGAACGGTCCTTTAACTGAGGACGAAACGCTGATCTTTGAGAGTCTGTTCCTACTCCTTTTCCCGAGAAGCCGAACCTTTTCAACAATTTCAAACGTTTCCTTCAACGTCCAACTTCATCCATAAGGTTGGCGACACTTTACGAGTGTTCATATTCAATTCTACAAGAAGGGTATTCTGAACGATCCACCACAATTGTTACAGCATTGTTTCCAGTTATATTTTTCGTTTTGTGATTGTCAACACTGACTTTCGATCCCACCAATTGTCAAAATACGTCAATTTAAATTCCGTAACCTGTCAATTTTCGTAACAGTCGCACAGTCGCACCAACTGTCAAGGTTCAATACAAAAGTCAGTAGGATGTAAAAACTGAATTCTTTATTGAATTTCGAGAGAATTTCACGAAACTTGCCTGGAATAGAGAAAAAGTTTACTAATTTTGAACTCATAGAAGGATATCGATGCCTTTCACACTTTTATCATAATTATATATTACAATATGGCCATTTAAAATTGATTTTAATGAGCTATGCCACCCCTGGAAAGCAGTACACTGGAGGTTTTTCGAGCGTCAAATGCACCATTTGAACCTCGTTATTAACTCAGTAAAAATTCAATTCTGCAAACTTTTCAAACAGATATTTATTTCATCATCGAATGATTAATTAGAAACGGTACATTTCACGTGAAAAAATGAAGAATACTTATATTTTTCCAAATGGCTAAACCATCGAATAGCATTCAACTTACTTTTCTCTAATTCTGTGTCAAATCCGTTCATTCCAGCATAATTTTCATGGTGATATTTATTGACAACATGTTGGCCTCCTGCCACGGATTTATTTATTATCTGTCAAATTTATGAAAGGGAAAAGAGTGCTGCCAATCGATATTTTTCAATGCAAAAATCATTAAGAGATATTTGCGGAAATATATCATCAATTTAGATGAAAAAATCAACGGATTAGAGAAAATAATGTATGATACTCGTACAGATGACTTATTCTAACACTATTAAGAGTTGGTTTCCTCGAATTTCTGGTGTATTAATGGAATGTAATGGTCATAAAAAAGAGCCTGTATCTTACCAACGAAGCCTAATCTGAGAAAATGATGAAGGCATAGTTATTTCCCTTATTCAGTGTTGTAATGAATTCATTACAATACCGAAAATAGTGTGATGAACTATAACAACATCGATTTTAGTTATATTTTTCGTTTCGTGGTTGCAAACACTGACAACTTATCAGGAAATGTCAATTCAAATTCCGTCATCTGTCAATATTCGTAACATTCACACCAAATGCCAAGATAAAATACAAAAGTCACTAGGATGTATAACCTGAATTTTTCATTGAATTTCGTCGGTATTTCACAAAGCTTTACTGAAATAGCACTATAAGTCTATTAACAGTTGGTTTCCTCGAATTTCGGGTATATTAGTGTAATTTAATGGTCACAATAAAGAGCCTGAATCTTTCCAACGAAGCCCAATCGGAGAAAATGGTGAAGGCATAGTTATTTCCTTAATTCAGTGTCTTAATGAATTCATTACAATACCGAAAACAGTGTAATGAACTCATTACTACATCGATTTCAGTTATATTTTTCGTTTTGTGGTTGTCAACACTAACAACTTGTCAACAAATGTCAGTTCAAATTCTGTCATCTGTCAAAATTCGTAACAGTCACACCAACTGCCAATATAAAATACTAAAGTCACTAGGATGTATACCCTGAATTTTTTATTGAATTTCGACGGTATTTCACGAAGCCTGACTGAAGTAGAGATAATTTTTTGTATTTCAACCTCTACTGTCATACCTAATCTAAAAAGTCAACGAAACGTCAATCTACTCCTGTCAAGTCGATCTTGACGACACTGCGCATTTCACAGCCTACTAGAATGTTGCATTCTTACTAAATTCGACTAAATAATGTGGAAATTTACCTCAGATAGACTTGTTTGAGGGCGATGCTTCCATTGACACACTTTGACGGCAGGTTGAAGTGCTGAAGTAGATCTGGCCAGGCATTCTTCGAGTTGACCTGGAAAACAATAGAACGGTTAAACTGGGTGATCTGGCGCGCCCAAACATGGGAATTTTAAAGCAGCAATAATGCAGTGAATACATTGAAATAAACTGTTCCACATGAGTTAGGGATATCGACTTAAATTGCCACAAAATATAGTTAAACAGTGATGAAACTATCCTGAGCAGGTGTTGTTTTTCGTCGCCCGCCAAGCCTTGGTCTTTCCAACACGGAACCTGTCTCCCTGAACCTATTCCAAAGTCGAGATATCACACTTTGGCTGACTTGGAGCCTTTCCGCTACAACAACCTCAGTTAGGCCACCCAGTAGCATTCCGATAGCTCCATTAGCTTCAGCGTTTGTTAATTTACGTCTTGGCATTTTCAGAAAACTCGTTTGAAATCAAAGCCGTTGATAAACTGACTCCATTTCAAAATAAGAACATTCATGAAGCATATGCAAAGAACCAAACTTCAGAAAAAAGGCGACCAGATTGACGAAATGTCTCATACTGATTTTTATTGGATCGATTCAAGTTGTTATTGAGTTTTGAATGATTTCACAGCGATTTTCTCGAAGATTACATACTTTTCAAAACGATTGAATACGATATCCCTAACTCTTGTGGAGCAGTATATTCAAGAAATATAAGGTGTCTCCACTTTTTATCAAATAAAGGTGAATCACGGGTTATCGGATAATTCATCGTAAAATAAAAAAAAAATTCAATATGAATATAGATAAGATTGATAAAACTTAACATTAACCTTCAAATTCCCCAACACGATCGAAGGAACTGAAGTAAGTTAAACCATTTTAAGCGTGAACATTAAAATTCTTCATAGAAACAAAATCTGCATGTTGTTGAAAAATATGATTACGAAGCGTAAAAACAATCATTGTTTCCAATTTATTTATTTATAAAAAAAATAGTTTTCAATGTTTAATTGTTTCAGAGTACAATTATTAGAGTAAATACTCATACGGGTATTTATTTAATTCATTGAATTTTCGTTAAAATTGATGGAATATTTACATTGAAAAATATGGATTCGCAGAAATGTTTTCTCTCTCTCTCATAAATTTGAAAGATAATGAATCAATCCGTGTTAAAAGACCAACATGTAATGCATTAACTCGATTTGGAATATTTTCTAGATCTCGGAAATGAACCTTTTTTTGGATTTTCTCTCGTATTAGTCTTCGTGAAAAAAATAATTGAAGAAGTTTTAAATATTGCAAATGATTCTAAGTACATTCCTGCACTAATTTTTCTCATTTTGAATTTATTGAGTAAAAATAGATCAAATATTTTAATTTTTCAAATCGTTTATTCCAGAGACTGGGAGTAAAAACCTAAAAAGGTGGTTAGAAAAAAGCAAAAATTAATATTACGAAATCATTCTAGTTTTCCAAGGCTTTGTGAACTCCCATTTTCCTTCTCATTCAGCAGATAAATTTTCGAAACGAGAATGAAACAATAACTGAAAATTGCCATTCGATCTAGTGACAAAAACTCTAACGAAAACTGCGATTTCAGATGAAAATTAGTAAAAAAAAAACCGTAAAAAAAGAATTTTTTCAAACACCGTCATTCCCAACGTCAAATCGAGAAATCCCGTATCGCAAATAGCCTCGAAGGTGCCCGATGAGACTTCCTGATCAATCTACCCCCCTCCCCCCCCCCCAAGTCAACGCCGACTCTGCCCGAGGTCAGAAATAGAAAACGCCGATTCGGATGCGTTATTGCACACATTGTACGGTCGCGTAACGAGCTCAAAAATGCAATTACATTCGGAACATTCGGATCCTACCGTTCGTGCGACGTTGCCGGGTCTCCGGACCCCGCGAGCTACGTTGCCAGATAGTGCGGTGTCGGAGCTTGGTGTTCGCCCAGTTCGGAATATCTAGGTTTTGCTGTGGACGAGATGCAATACAATCGGCGATTGGGAGAGCGCTCGTGGAGATATACAGGGTGATTACTTTGATTTCGGGAAGATTCACGACCTGAATTAGGTTAAAGTGACAAAGGAACTCGAGGAATTCAATTTAAAACCGTCTCAGACTTCGAAAAAAATTGCATTGGCAATGAAAACGTTGATTTTTGAATGGGAAATGTCGATTCAAAACGATAATGATGAAAATTAAAACCATATTACTGATCTTAACTATAACAATTCGAATTATATTCGAAAATAATGGGGTACAACAACAATGACAAGAAATAAGGATTGAGGAGAATGAGAATAAACAAGAGTAACGAATAGAAATGACGAACTTCAAAAATTAAGGGATTCTTCAAAATATCGAACGTTTTTATTAACACAACTTTTCTGAATCTTCATCACTGAATTGAAGAGTTCAATGGAGGTTGAAGAAGCTAGAAGCTTTAAGCAACCAGTTTTAGAGTCCTTTCTTTTCAATTTTTATTCGAGTGATTGGTCCATCCTTTATGTACACTGCGCAAAAAAATTAACGCACATTATGGAAATCTCGAATTTATTCTACAACTGAAGGTGTTCTCAATGATAATTATTTTAATCAGAATTATGCATGCATATGTTATCCACTTTCAAAGTTTTTGTTCAATACAGATGATTTTTCCCAGCAGGAATAAAAAAAAGATGATATTATCAGATTTTGAATGTATTAGCTCCATTCTGAAATCAGTTGTTCTCGATCAATTCTAGTGATCAATAGCAATTTGACCCAAGAGGAATGTGCCCAAGCGGTAGTTTTTGCGAGAAGAAGGGTAGACATACACAAGAATTGCAGAAAGGTTTGGAGTTTCCCATACAGGTGTGTCCAGAATGTTGCAGCGATTCAGGGAGACAGGTTATGAATGTCCGAAGACCAGGACAGGGTAACAACTGCCATTCAAGAACGTTACTTGAGAGTTTCTTCGTTGAGACAACGGTTTGCAACCGCTCGCCTCCTTCAAAATCAGCTTGAGCAAACTCATGGGGTGCAAATTAGCACTCAGACAATAAGAAATCGCCTTAGAGAATATGATTTAAGGCCTCGTGTCGCGGCAAGAGGCCCAGCTCTTACCCCAGCTCATCCAAGGGCGCGTTTGGATTTTGCGAGAGAGCATATCCATTGGGAAGAGGCCGATTGGGAAAGAGTTCTTTTCACAGATGAGTCTAGATTCTGCCTCTGTCATTGTGATCGACGTTCCCTTGTATCCAGACGTCCACAAGAAAGATATGCTCAGTGCAATTTAGTGAATACTACTGGTTTCGGGGGAGGATCGATTATGGTATGAGGTGGAATATCTTTGACTGCTCGCACAGACCTAGTGGTCGTTGATAATGGAGCTATGAATGCTGATAAGTATATAAGGAACATTCTTGAAAAGCATGTAGTGCCATTTGCCCCATACATTGGTGAAAATTTAATTTTTATGGACGATAATGCCAGACCCCATCGTTCAGGAGTACCTTGAAGAGGTTGAAGTCTCTCGAATGGCATAGCCAGCAAGAAGTCCAGATCTCAATCCGATTGGGCAGGTTTGGGACAACCTCAATAGAAGGCTGAGAAGTTCAGAAAAACATCCAGCTACTCTTAATGACTCAGGAACCCAACTCGGAGAAATTAGATCAGAACATTTTAAGATCACTCATTTTGAGTATGAACCGTCGTTGCCGAGCTGTAATTAACGCAAGGGGTGGAAATACCAAGTATTGAATCACTTATCAGCATTTCAGTATTTTGAAAATTGTTCATTTCTATTATATCAGATTCGGTGAAATCCTGAATTTTTCTTCCACTTAATGTGTCTTGTTTCGTTCAAAACCTTCCCGAGACAACATAAAAAATAAGTCATAAAGTCAATGTAGAGTTAACTTTCATCAAAATTGAGATTTTCAGAATGTGCGTTAATTTTTTCGCGCAGTGTATATTAGGGTTGTCCCAATCTCACGCGCTATTCCCAACTATTGTAACAACAACTCATTGTTCATTGTTCGACGTTCTATCATTACGCCGCTCTAAACCCTGCCGAACACGCTCTGGGAAAATTAAAGATGGCAGTCGTTTTATGCGGCAATTAAAACCGGCCTAACAACGCGAAATATGAACCGACCGACGTAACGTTGGCGTCAAGATAAAATATTATCATCGAGCCGAAAATGCCCACCTTTTATGTTCGCTCGAAACAATCGATATGAACGCGAAAAATGTCCGTTGTTTATCCTTGTTATAAATGACTAAGTTTCGCCTTTTCCAATACTATCTGACTTTTTATCAAGGTCCACAATGGTTTGGTGAAAGTGTCAAACAAAGGGTGGTGGTTAAGTGGAAAAGAAATACAGCCACTTTTCTTGTTGAGAGAATGCTCAAACTTATTCGAATAGCGCTTTAAAATCATGAGGATAAGAAAATTTTCAACCACTATTTTCGGCAATAATTGGATTGAAAGTAATAGATAAATTCTTTAGATTGAGGGTGCTAAAATATCACAATACATACAGGAAACACAAGAAAAAATGTCAGTTTACAAGCTGAATTCTCGTCATTTACGGGTGGTTTTTTAGATAACGTCTACTTGCAAAATGATCAGGAAATTCTCCATTTATGATCATGGAATACGTGTCTGAAATATGCCTAACATTCAAAGGCTGTGGGTGAATGTTTTTTCAAATAATAGACTAATTACCAGCATGGCAAAAAGATGCATAGTAGACATAAAACTCATAGGGGTAATGAACAAGATAAGAACAGTTTCTCATTTATGAAAGAGAGAGCTAAAATAATACAATAAATGTTGAAACAAAAAGTACCTAAGCTGAGGTAAAAAAAAACGGGGTATCATAACATTCTTCGTATGATACTATAGAATCATACGATACTATCATCACTAGTATCATACGATACTATACAGCCAGGGGAAAAAACCTCAGCCGAAAAAGCCTGTCTCCCCGTAAAAAAAATAACATAAAATATTAAATATCAGGAAAATCTTGAAAGAAATCAGTGTGATCATCTTCATGTTATCCGTCGAAACAGATTCTTCTCAAAACGACTCGCAATTCTTAATCTGAAATGAAAAAAGACAAAAGCAGGAAAGGAACCGATTATTCAGAATGAATCAAATGCATTTGCTACTTCAAAAAACATCAACATTCAGATTTTTTGGCCAAATAATGTTCGGAGGTTTATAAATATTCATGACGGAAATGTCACAAAATTTGAAAGAATTGAAAAAAACTCCATCAATTTCCCCTTTCCGAATCTGTTGAAAATTACTCACTGATAATTTTTTAACATGACAAGCTAAACTTGTAAAAAAATCAATTAATACATAACTTTCAAATGTCCTCTTTCACGAGGATTTTTTTCCTGTTGCCTTGTGGGTTTCTTGCAGAAGAATCACTTCGATACCATGTTCATCAGCTAATTTGCAGACGTAATCACACTTGTCTTTCGAAATTCCTTCGATATTCAAATTCAAAATCCACAAATTCTTGCTCTCTGGTCGTGAGGGTTTTTCAAACCGGATACGACCTTCCAGGTGATGATTTTTCGGCACTTCAGATGTTTGAAGACCGCTACGGACCCCAATGAAAGGAAATCATCTCCCATAGATAAACCAAACATGTTATAACACAAGAAAACAGAATATTTTTCAGGACCAAAAACTACTGAAAAAGATAAGAACAGTTTTTCATTATGATGGTGTTTGATTTTCTGTTTTATTCCTACTTTTCAACCTCGAACAACCGAAAAAAAAAAAAGGAGAACAAAACAAGCATCCACCCGGATAAAAACCTTCTTCCAAAATTTTTGGGACCACCCCGGTACCTTCAAAGCTGCTGTTGAGGCGCGAACTTCTGTTAGCGTCAAGTTCACCGACCCACCCAGGAGAAATACGTGCGGCATTTTCAGGATATCAACAGAGCGCAGAAAGCGGTCTCGCTCGTTTTACCCGGCCCTCCTACCTGGCGGTATCTCGAGCGGCCGTCAGATAAGAAGGAAACGCGATCGCTTGTTTTGACTGCGCTTCAAGGATACCCACTTATGCGCCCGACGCTCCTATACTTCTGGACCCGTCGATGATCCTGGAAAAATTTCGGAAAAACAAGGAATTCCAGTGACTAACGTCATTCCATAACCCAGTATTGAAGTGTAGAACGTCATTTTATAATCCAGTATAGAAATGACGAACGTCATCTTATAAAAACGTCATTTCATAATACAGTATTGAAATGACGAACGTCATTTCATAATACAGTATTGAAGTGATGAACGTCATTTCATGAACCAGTATAGGAAAAACGAACGTCATTTTATGAAAACGTCATTTCATAATCCCGTAGAGAAGTTACGAACGTCATTTTATAAAAACGTAGTTTCATCACCCAGTATTGAAGTGATGAACGTCATTTCATAATCCAGTATAGAAAAAACGAACGTCATTTTATAAAAACGTCATTTCATAATACAGTTCAGAAAAAACGAACGTCATTTTATAAAAACGTCATTTCATAATTCAGTAGAGAAGTTATGAACGTCATTTTACAAAAACGTCATTTCATAATCCAGTATAGAAAAATCGAACGTCATTTTATAAAAACGTCATTTCATAACCCAGTATTGAAGTGATGAACGTCATTTCATAATCCAGTATAGAAAAACCGAACGTCATTTTTATAAAAACGTCATTTCATAATACAGTATTGAAGTGACGAACGCCATTTCATAATCCAGTAGAGAAATTACGAACGTCATTTTATAAAAACGTCATTTCATAACCCAGTATTGGAGGGATGAACGTCATTTCATAATCCAGTATAGAAAAAAACGAACGCCATTTCATAAAAACGTCACTTCATAATGCAGTATTGAAATAACGAACGTCATTCCATAATCCAGTATAGAAATGACGAACGTCATTCCATAATACAGTATAGAAATGATGGACGTCATTTCATCATCCAGTATAGAAAAAACGAACGTCATTTTATAAAAACGTCATTTCATAATACAGTATTAAAATGACGAACGTCATTTGATAATCAAGTAGAGAAGTTACTAAGGTCATTTCATAATACAGTATTGAAGTGACGAACGTCATTTCATAATCCAGTAGAGAAGTTACGAACGTCATTTTTCAAAAAGTCATTTCATAACCCAGTATTGAAGTTTTCCTGAAAACTTAATATGGGTTTTCTCTCTCAGTCTCTGACACAAGAAACAATCAGAAAAAATTTTTTAATAATATAAGAAAGGCCCCTGCGTAAAAATTTTAGCACTAATTTGTCAGGGGCCAAAGAAATTGTTGCCTAACAATGAACAGAAAGAAAATGAAATCACTTTGAAATCTTAAGCGTAACCTTTCGGAGTCTGAATTAGACTCCTTCGTCAGACAATAACTGATTTTCATTCGACTTTGTAGAACGTGACAATTTTTTTGGATTGACAAACGTTACGCTTAAGATTTCACAGTGTTTTCATTTTCTTTCTGTTCATTGTTAGGCAACAATTTCTTCTCGTAAAGTTTTGGCCCCTGACAAATTAGTGATCAAATTTTTACGCAGGGGCCTTTCTTATATTATTAAAAAAAATTTTCTAATTGTTTCTTGTTTCAGAGACTGATAGAGAAAACTCATATTAATTTTTCAGGAAAATGCAGAGACCTCCCAGAAAATATTTCAATAGATATCAGTATTGAAGTGATGAACGTCATTTCATAATCCAGTATAGAAAAAACGTACGTCATCTCATAACTCAGTATTGAAGTGACGAACGTCATTTTATAAAAACGTCATTTCATAACACAGTATTGAAGTGACCAACGTCATTTCATAACCCGTCATTGAAGTGAGGAACGTCGTTTCATAGAGTCGACATTTCGAGAGATCGAATCACGAAATTGTATCGTAGTTGATCCGGTAAGTTTCTCGATTGGCAAGTCCGTAATCCTAAGAAATCTCGTACACCGCAATCGATTGTCACACCCTTTCTAATTAATTGATGGAGAGGTCGAAAGCTTGAAGCGAGGAACGTAGTTTCGTGAAGTCGCCATTTAAAGTGTTGGAATCACAGAATTATATCGTCGTTGATATAATGAGTTGGGCAGTCGGTATATCGCAAGACAGTGTTCAATGTAATGTATTCAAGAAGGTATCAAAGATAGAATTAATGGGACATTATTCTAATCCAGAAGTAATATGCGTTGCAGTCAAGCATTTTCTGACAGCAATATGGTAATTCATAGAATACATAATGAATATGCTATTATCTACACCAGATCAAGAAATCAAGATAATTCATTCAATTTGGCATTGAAAAATACTTCGACGTTCAAACAACAAAGGATATGTTCCAAGGTTCGAACAAATTGAAGTTGAACTGGAATTTCAACATCATCGTTAAAAGAATCCCCTGCATCGTTCAGTTAACATCCTACAGTAACTCTACGAAAATCTCAATCCATTTGTCCTAAACTAGTCCAGAATATCTGACAAATATTCAATTCTTCGAACAAGGTTAGGAACATCGAACAAATCTTGTCTTGTCAAACTCCGGACCATCGAAGTGATCATTTCTGGGTCTTCAGATCAAGTTTGGGATAGGGATGGGCAAAAAATATCGATATATAAAAATATCGATATTTTTTCCGATATATATCGATAAATATCGTCGATATTTTCATTCTCGATATTATCGATTATCGATATTTATTTCACAATATCAAATTCGATATTTTTTTTATATCACACATATATCAAATTGGGAATTAGGGGTATGTAGATAGATGGTGCCAAGTGTTTTGATCAAATGGTCGATGGGAAAGTTGAAGGAGGAAAAAATTCTATTTGTCACTTGGGAGTAACCCCCAAAAAAAATTTTTGGTTTCAAATATGGGCGGGTTTCAAAAAGCTTTAATTGTACGATTAAAAAACCTTACGTAAATTCGAACCCATCGAATCAATTGTTTTGGAATTTCAACGAATCGCGGTGACTCCAATTAATTCAACGGTACAATCCAACCTATGTCTAAAAAAATATTGGAATCGAGTCCTTTCGTTTATGAAAGAGTAAATTTTTATTACAGCTGCAGAAAAAACAGGTCTCTGGTAAAGCACAGGAGTAACGAGTAACTTTTTGTTGAGATTTGGCAAATATATCGATATATCGATATTTTTTCACTCGATATATCGAATCGATATTCGATACTGTCGAAAAATATCGATACAATATATATCGATATATTTCTGCTCTTCGCCCATCCCTAGTTTGGGATCTGGAACGAACCTCATCGAGAACATAGAAGACCGCGTCTTTCTCCTGTCAATCGCGACATGTCCGATTGCAAGAACACGCAACGACCAACTATGCTGAATGTTGAGCACCTAGCGCGTGTGAGCAAAAACGAGAGATCGAGTAGGTGTAGCGCCGGCCAGAATTATCGGGACGGTGTGTTACGTCACCGAAATGAAATCACTGCAAGGGAACCTCTGAGTGCGATCAGCTGATCGGGAGGCTAGACACTGGAGAGAGCTTCAGACGTGAGCAGTTTGCCCATTCAGAGACTGCGGTATCAACAGACATCGCAGAGCGCGAGTTTCACCCGAAAGATTTTCGAAGAAAAAACCTAAGAAACACCGGCATTTAGTTGAGGTAAACGTGAATGAAGTACCATAACGCTTCAGTTTCAGGTCATATTCAAATTGTCGATGTTCTGACAGTTGTCACCAGGACTACCAACGTATTTCTATGAAAACAAGAATTTTCCCTAAGATTTACTTTTACTACAGTGACCAATCATAAATGGGATAGAAATTGTGTTTTTTTACTGAATTAACCAAATCTAACGTTCAATAACTCTAAGTGACTTTGCTCCAGGTGAGGTAAGCTAATGAAATCAGTTGAAGAAAACGTTGTTTGGAAGTCTATTCAGAACTTTCTCCGTTCTAACCTAATCATTACGTATTATTGATTTTTAATGTTTCCAAGTATAACGATAAAAATAATTAATAATTTCAACATCACCTCACAACTCGAATGTTTCAATTGTTCCCTTTCTGAGAATTATATCTTATAACTTACCTACAAGCTCTGTAAATCTTGCTTTGTTCTCGTTCAAATCCATTTCTAGATTTCCCTGAGATATAGTAAAATGGAAAAGCTTCAATTGATTCTTTACATTCAAACATTAACAATTGCATAGATCTGCATAAAATATATAGGTTTTTAAGCTTCAAATGATTACAATATAAAACTAACCAGTGAAAAAAATTGATCATTTCAATTTCCTCATACGATTCTATGAATAGAGAAGCAAAACTAACATCGTTATTAGGAGAAACAACGCTAATTTCGGATGTACCTAAGAATTAATGAGCTGAAACACACGACCTTCCTGGATACAAATTACAAAGTGTAAATTGAAATTATGCAATATTGTCAAATGCCATCTACCAATGAATGAGAGGATTCAAATTACTGCTGCAACATTCAAATCAAGGATATCACATCTTCACACACGAGTATTCAATATCACTCCAAGTAGGAGGTAATTTTTGCACTGTAACTTCTTTATCAGAAAAAAGGGTTGGTGTTGGAATTCATTCTTTAATAACTTCAAAATGTGAAATTCTTATTCAGTTTCTTCAATAGGAAAAATGACAGTTATTTTCGAAACATAGATCACTGAAAATTTTCTATGAAATCAGTTCAAATGATCTACTGGGTTGTTTGATTAGGGGGAAAAAGACATCTGTGCTTTTCATTAAAATCCTGATTAACCACCGAATTTCTGATTAATATCGATGCTGTCAGTGACTTTGAGGTTATGAAGGTTTCGAAACTGGGCGATTTCGAGGTGAATATTCGATCGGAGAGATCTCCCCACATCAAAACAAAAACACAAGCACATGCTATTCAACGCGCGTTAAAAGCGGCACAAACGGTAAGTACTCCAACTGTTCCCGCATCGATTGAAACAATATCACCCGGTATTTCACTTCAGTCGAGTGTTTTTCGATCTGAATTCGAATGGGGCATTTCGAACGGGATATTAACAAAATGATTTACCTTCAACCATCCTCCTTGCGCTGTTACCAGGGTGTAAAGCAGATAGAGGTCCACTTCCCTTCCACCTATAGTTGGGAGCTTCCTGAAGGGGTACTGAAAAAGTTGCAATGAATTCTCGGTTCCCACTGATTGGAGATGGTGAACTTACCCCCTGGTGTCGTGAAAGTGTTGGAGATCTCGGATGAAACCATCACGCTCCTTGGAATACGTGGCTGGGTCTTTTTCCAGAACCTGGGCCATTCTTAGCACGAAAGATCGAGATCACCGCATATGTCACTTTACACTTTAAGCCATCCTGAAGCGAGAGCCGACTCCAGGGCTATCACAAGGTCCCGACGTTGATTTTGTTCGCCTCCCGCAACTAGGGATGCTCGAGCTAGTCGTTACCCGCTAGCCAGGCAGTTGACTCCCTGCGCTAGAACGTATCGCCACTCTAATAATGCGCAGTATCATCGTCTACGAGGCTAATAAACGTTTTACAACACTTATCGAACAAATCCGCACGGATTGAACTCGCCTGTGAATATTCCGACTTCAAGAAATGCCGATTTTCTTCAGAAAGCACACGACAACTTCACTACACTAACCCATGATGCTTGTCAAGAATGAATCCACAACATGGCTGCCGGTTTCTCCGTTATTATAAGCGCGAAAATAATGATTTTTAGACGTACTCTTCACCATGACGCCCTTTCAGTCCGTCCTACTGCTCGTTCAGTTATTCATTTCATTAATTAATTTATTCTAACGCACTTTCACCGTGAAAATTTCGATCTTAACACCAATTAACAAAAATGTATATCTAACTTTTGACAACACCAGTACAGAATAATACGACCGTAAATGCCATTTTGTTTATTACGTCACATCTATCGGCGGATATCCGAACTAACTCAGTTGTCGCTCAAACCAACAGATGGCAGCACCCATACATGCCTAATTTTTCACAATTTCAAACTTCAATAACCCCTTTTCATACCTTTCACATTCCCTAATCGAACAGTTATTCGAATTTACACCCTCAATCCATCCAAAACAACTCTATTCACCACTTCAAACATTTCGATTCCCATGAAATTCAGAAAACAATGGAGAAAGAAAAGAAAACTGCATTTAGTTCAATGTCATCGGTAAATTCACTGAAGACTCAATAGGTGCTCATTCTTACACCCAGGATCAAATGAAATAAAGATCAAAGAAGGATTTTCCTGAATCTCAAAGTGCTTTTTTCTCCACTTTGATATCACGAAAACGAATTTATTGATTTTCTTAAAGAGAACTATCCGTAAGTACCGGAATATAAGAAAAAGAATGGATCTGTCAACGATTGACAAGTAGGAACATAGATAGCCGACGAAGCACGCGATTTCTTTTTGCATCTGTTTTGTTTTGTTCATATACGTGCCTTTTTGAGGTAAGCATTTTTTGGAATTTTTCTGATTAGAATGAATGATCATCGAATCCATGAACCTCTTCGTAAGAAGGGGTTGTGATTCCATCTAACCTAAGTCACAAAATCCCCATAAAACCCTAATTTTTTTGCAGCATAATGAAACAGATAGTGAACAATCAAACGGTGAAAATCCCTAAAGGGATCACAGTCACCGCAAAATCTCGCTTGGTCACAGTTAAAGGACCAAGAGGAGTGCTCAAAAGGTCCTTCAAGCATCTTGCGTTGGACATTCGCATGGTCAATCCTAGATTGATGAAAGTTGAAAAATGGTTTGGTACAAAGAAAGAGTTGGCCAGTGTACGCACTGTATGTTCTCACGTTGAAAACATGTTGAAAGGGGTAACTAAAGGGTACCAATACAAAATGCGTGCAGTATATGCCCATTTCCCCATTAACTGCGTAACGACAGAAAATGATACTGTTATCGAAATCAGGAATTTCTTGGGGGAAAAATTCATCAGGAGGTAAGAATCTGTTTAATTCAAATTGTTGTGATGCTCCGACTTTTGATTTTGCTTCTAACGATTAAATTTTTCAGGGTGAAAATGGCACCAGGAGTTACTGTAAAGAACTCGCAGAAGCAGAAGGATGAACTTATCCTGGAAGGAAATTCCTTGGAAGATGTATCGAGATCGGCAGCTTTGATACAGCAAAGTACGACGGTTAAAAATAAGGACATACGTAAATTTTTAGACGGGTTGTATGTGTCTGAAAAGACCAACGTTGTGCAAGACGAATAGAACTTTAATATTAAAGCGATAAAAAATTTGTTTTGTTATTTTTTTTCGTGTCGAAATGTTTGTTTGATTTTTTCAAATTGATCAACACATTCTTTACTATCCGTGTCAAATCTGTTCATTCTGTCACTCAAATTTATGAGAGAGAAAACAGTTCTGCCAATCTATATTTTTCAACTCAAAAATCACCGTACAATATTTATGGTAGTATTCTATCAATTTTGATAAAAATTCAATGATTTCAAGAATAATATATTCTAAAACAACTTACAGAGTTGCCTCTATTCGAACAGGAATGCGAAATTCGACGAATTTTCTCTATTTTAGTCAAGTTTTGTGAACTAGTCTTGAAGTTCGAATAAAAATTCAGATTACACATCCTAGTGACTTTTGTATTGTATCTTGGCAGTTGGTGTGACTGTTAAGAAATTTGACAGATTATGGGATCGAAAGTCAGTGTTGACAACCACAAAATGAAATATATAACTGAAAACAATGATGTTTTGAGTTCATTACAGCTCTTCTTTTAGTACTGTAATGAACTTATGTTACTGAAATGAAGAAAATAACGTATTAGACTCGTAGGAGGCTCATTCTTACTCTTGTTCATTCAAAAACTCCACTTCGTGGCTCGTTCTTGAATTTTGAACCCATGAAAAATTATCAGTTGCTTCTGCACTTCTATTATAAATAACTATTCACTATTTCAGTATCGTAATGAGTTAATTACAGTACTACTTAAAATAGTGCTGTAATGAACTCATTGCAGCATTGTTTTCAGTTATATTTTTGATTTTGTGGTTGTCAACTCTGACTTTCGATCCCATCATCTGTCAAATTTCTTAACAGTCACACCAACTGCCAAGATACAATACAAAAGTCACTAGGATAATACATAATCTGAATTTTTATTCGAATTTCTAGAGTATTTCACAAAACTTGAGAAAATATCTTCGATAGCTTTCAAATTCATCATTCGTGTTGGAATATACTACTCTGGGCACCTCATGTCATTAGATTATCGATGAGTTATTGCATGACTTCATTTGAAATTAGTGGGTCATTAAAAACTTTTTTATTTTGAACCGAGTTATCTGATGTTTTCAGTAGTGAATCGATAGAATCTGCATTCCTTTACCGTTATCAAAACTTTTCTGGGATCTCTTGTTACCACATTATCTGTGAGTTGCATGAATTCCATTCAAAATTAATGTGTCATCAAAATTTTAATCGTCCATTAAACCGTCCAGGGTTGCAGCTGTTTTATGAAGAATTAAAATTTCAATCAACTAATGAACTTCGTGCAACCAATAATAGAGTAATTCCGACGTCCGCCTTATTTTCATGAAGGGTTTGTAGATTTTCCACATAACTTTTTGAATTATCCTGATTTTTCATGTTTCAAATTACTTTGTGGCTAATTGTGGTGCTTTTATCATCACAACAGACCTGTTAGATTGGATTAACATCAGATTGACGTCTTAAACTCCAATTTCTTCTACAATTTTCTCGATTCTAATTCAAAGAGGGAATATCTATTGAATCTATTGAAATATTGTCTGGGATGTTTCTGCATATTCCTGAAAGCCTAATTTGGGTTTTCTCTCCCAGTCTCTGAAACAAGAAACAATTAGAAAAATTTTTTGAATAATAGAAGAAAGGCGCCTGCGTAAAAATTTGAGCACTAATTTGTCAGAGGCCGAAACTTTACAAGAAGAAATTGTTACCTGACAATGAACGAAAAAAAAACACTCTAAACTCTGAAGCGTAACGTTTCGGAGTTTGAATCAGACTCCTTCGTCAGACAATTTCTAGTTTTCATAAAACTTCATAGAATCGTGAAAATATTTTGATTTTTTGATTGACATTTGTCAATATATGATGAATATATATTAATATTGGTTACTAGATGTATTTCCTGAAACCAGTTCTTTTTTCAATAAATCCATCCAAATTCGATCTATTCCTACTGAACAATTGGCGAGATTATTAGCATCACCAACGAAATACAAGCTGACTCCTTGATTTTTTTTATAATTATCAGGTTTCCCCATTAGAATTTTTGTGCCATTCCAATCCATCATGTGATTGCCGGTATTGGAACACGCATGATCTGCTATCTACAAATATCTCTATTTTTTATGTTATTCTTATGTTCACGTTTTCTAATTTCTGATTGTCTTGATGTTTCTCCTGTATAAGATTTTCCACAAATACAGGAAATATTGTAAATACAATTTCTTGATTCTTGCTTCTCATTCAAAGGTTTAGTTTTCGTTAATAAAGATCGTAAATCATTTTTTGTTTTGAAAACGGTTCATATGTTGAATTTAAAACCAATTCTTTTAATTTTTTCTGAAAATCCATGAACATAAGTAATCGAATTTATTGAAATTTGTTGTTCTTGACGGTTTGTTGTTGGTTCCTGATTGTTATTATCGTTTTGACGTAAAATTGTTCTCTCTAAATTTGAATCAGATTTTTCTATGAAATTAGTTGGATTTTGATTATCCTCAAGAACATCTTCAATGAAATTAATTTCCTCATTTCGTATTTCAGTTGTCGATGAAATTAATTGCGCTCTATCATAAAGTGTTTTTATAATACCTCTTTTAACACTCATTTGATGATTTAGAATAAAAATTTAGATATCGACTTCTCGACTTGTGTGTGTCTTTTTTCTGAACACACTTGTTTCAAAATGATTTGGAAATTTTCTTATCGAAACATCATTATTTTGTCCAACTCCATTGTGAATTTTATTGTAGGTTCTTTATCATTGATATGAATGAAAAATTTTATCAATTCTTTTTTGCCATGTTGCTAAACTACAAAAATATCATCGACATAACGCCACCAAGTCCTTGGTTTCAGTGAATATTTTTCAATATGGTTTCTTCAAAAAATTCCATGAAAATGTCGCTCATTATTATCTACAAGTTAATTTCGAATTTTCATGAATAGTATTATCTCATTAATTTTGTTTTTACTATTTCAAGTGTTTTATCGATCGAAACATTAGGAAAAAGATTTACTACATCAAAACTCACTAGAATATCAGTCGAATTCAGATTGGAATTTGTCAATTTTTTAAGAAAGTGTTGGGTGTTCTTCAAAAAACTGTCTGATTTTTCGGTTAGTGGTTTCAAAAATTGGAAACTAGAATGGTGGGGTAATAAATAAAGGACGCAACGTCTGAGTGTATACATTTTATTGTTCAAATAAATTAGGAACGCTATAGATAAATAGCTACATTTTGTTACAATACTCGTAATAGTTTAAAATCGATTTCGTTTGATGCTACAGCTTAAATTAGTGATTATTACATATCAATCTGGTAAAACCTGAGATGTAGAATTTCGTTCGAAGTTAGTTCCTACAGAAAACATTTCTACGAATGTGATCGCCCTTCAGTACATAGTACATACTTTCACGGCCTTTTTGGAGTATGATTCAAGTTAAAAACGTCAGTCTTTATTGTATTAATCAAAGCGATGCGTCCAACACAATCTATCACAACCTTTTCGATTACCTCCTTTTCCTTATAGGACCCTGTACTTAAAAAACTTTGTATCTGGGAAGTTCCAGGGGTTTTTATCGTGGATTTATGAATTTTTCGAAAGACCTTTGGTTGTTCTGGTTGAATATTTCTGCGTCTGGGTTTGGGACGTAAGGTTGATCTGCCATTAGTTGGTTAACCCAGATATCTCTAGCCAAGTCTCGCTCTTTGGCTATCGGTTCGATGCTATTTCTGCTGCCTATGAATTCAGAGTCGGGGTTTATGGGGTGGTTTCTTCTGGCCAGCAGGTAGTTGACGTCCGTGTCCCTGCTGAGGTCGTAGGTTCTGAGGGGTTGAGCGATTGGACCGTCTATTCTGTTGTCTTGATCGAAGTCTTCTAGGCGATCCCATTGGCGTTGGAAGGGGGTTGGTTTTCTTGGGAGGGTGTAATCGAGATCGTCTAAGGGTTCTAGGTATCCGTAGCGGGCCTATGTGGGAAAGTGCAAGAGAATGAAAGGGTGCAGTAATGGGAAAGATACACATAAAGAAAAGGAACATAAAAACGTCCAATGAATATGCTGCAATATGATTAATTTTTTCTTAGTTAAGGTTGATATCTTCAAATTAATCTACTTGTTTTATTTTCGTTGTTCTGGACATTCTTAGAAGCCTTTAACAGGCTTCTTGAAGTTTTGTTGTGTTCTTCTTGGTGTTTATTATTTTAATTTAAAAATGTTTGATATCTCGCTGTTAATTATTCTATGAAGCCTTCCAATGCAATGCAGCCTATTTATTGGACAAAGGGTAGGCGATGGATTGAAGTGATATTAATATTCTTGCATCTAATAATGTGCAATCTGTGGATTGATTTTTTATTTTCCACATTTTTGTCGACGAAAAAATATTTTCCTTCAACCCTTGATAGGTTCAATTCTACCCAAGTTTGGTTTTTTCAAATGTGAACTTACGTTGGGCTCAGAAAATTTTTGTAGAATATTATTCCTAAAATGTCAGACACTTTCTGTGGGCCAAAATTTGTCAATAAACCATACTGAAAATTGCAGAATATTTCTCAGCTTTTTCAAGTCTTGGATATCGTTTATCTGGCTTTCTATTTTCAAGAATTGGAAAAGTTTGAATATCTTCTCAATCAATTTCAGATCCAAAAGGGTGGGAAACCATAGAGGAAATTTCAGAAAATATAGTATGTTCACAATTGAAGAACTTGGGTATTAGACCAAATGAGTCAATGATTTTAGAAAAAAAAATTAATATGATGAAGCCCATTGGAATAAGAAGAGCATATAACAAAGAAATAACGGGAAATCTGAGGTCTGAAAATGGAAAGAAATGAGAATTTTCAAGGGAGCAAAAGTTAAATGAAAACGTTGTAGGTAATGAAAAACTGCTAATTTTATTCCACACTTTTTTCGCAATATCTCTAAATTTATTTGAAAAATTCAAATATCCTGGTTTCTGGATTTTCATTTTTATCTTTATCAAAAAAAAATTTCACAGAATTTGGTAAATTTTTAACTTTTTTTCATGTCCTAAAACACTGGAATTTTTTCTATTCAATATAATTATTTTTCCTCTTATTTTGATTTAATATGTGAAAAACAGGTTAATTTTGAAGAGAAAATTCTGACGTCAAAATATCTGTTTTTTTTTAAATCTCTGGCTTGTTTTCGTTGGAATCAATGCTGATAGTATAAAAAATCAAAAAGTAATAGATATTTCAATAGGCAGATATTTCGACGTGAAAGTTTCTCGTAAAAATAAACAATGAATATTTCAAATAAGACATACATTACATAAAAAAATAATTTTTCACAAAATTTTATGATTTTTTTTTGGAAAAGAAAAATAAAAAAAACCAAAATTAAGGTTATTTGAAATTTTCCGTAAATATTGAGGTGATGTGAAAAAAAAGCAATTCAAAATTTGGAGAACTTTCCATTTTCCACAACCTATTTGTTTTCCTTTTATTTTTGTAATATTCTCTTCCTTTCGAAATGGGTTTCATTTTACTTTTATTTTATTTTTTTCACTTTTAATCATTTTAAAATGTTTCATCCCTGGTCTATATAGGATCGTAGCTAAAAATGAAGAAAATTAAAATTCCAGCTTTTCAATCTGAGTGTATACTCGAAAAAAATATTAATTTTTGACCAAACTATCGTCCCACCCTATAATAGTAACAACCACCACCAATTTGAGTAAGGATTCAGAATGAATTTCAGAGAAACATCTTCGAATTGAAAAAAAAATTAATCCATCCTTTTCGTTTTGAATCTCTCCAGTACAGGCCAAAAATATATCTATCCAGCATAAATCTTGGAAATTCCACGAAGATTGAAAAAACTTTTTCACGAATAAATCTGATCCTTCTTTTCTGCTAAGGTTTGAATTAGCAGGAATTCTCGAAAATAAACTGATATATCCGACATTTATTATGGGAATCTTATCAAGTATTACATGGTCATTTCAGTCGTATAAAATGAGATCAGAACCTTCAATAATGCTAGAAATGCGACAAACTTCTTAGAACGCTGAAGAATTCATATCAAAATTGTTGGAAACTATCTATTAATGATAAAAAACGCCATAAATGAGGAAAAATCTACTTTATTCTCCCTCGAAATTATTTTGCTATCAAGTATTCATAACTTTACACAACAGATTTGAGTTAGTTGAAAGATAATTAAAGTTAGTAACATCACAGTATGATAATGAAAGATGAAGAACATGCTCAAGTCATCATGCAATCGGTAAAACCACGCCAAAAATTAAACTAGCCATTGTTAATATCAATGTTTTATTAAAAATAAAGGTACACAATTCCAGTGTAATATTGCCAAGGGAATCAAAACAAAATGTTAGGGGAAGACTGACAAGTAATATCTATTTTCATTAAGTGGGTATATTCTATCCTGGCTTTTGATATATAGCTATAATGTATATAAAATCCTAAACGCCATGAACACCTTATCTGGAGCCTAATCAGCCTTGTTATCGGAAAAACTTGGGAAATAACAACTTCCTCGAATAAAATACATTTCAATTTCGTGATAAAATTCGTTTGGGAATTATCAACAAATTTTAACAGACTTTTAGGCTACCAGACTGGTGTTCTATGGCGATATTAACAATAATTATCATGTCCATGCGATTATTATCAAGCTTGCTGTAACTTTTCTGGTGCATTACTCTGTTTACCAACCTCTGTTCCTGACTGCTTCTGTATCTCGTTCTCCTGACTGTTTTCCAAAGGTTCCACGTCTCTTGGGGAGGTTTTCGTTGTTAAATCTGGATTTTGACCGGATTCTCTGTTTGACTTCGATCACGCGCACTTTGAAGAAAGCGCCACCATTCGCATTCTCATTGCTGTATTTTGTCTCGTTAATGACCACTTTGTGACCGTCGATAACCTGAAAAACATTATTCGCATACTGAAAAAATTACTCCTTTACGATTACATAGGTTGAGGTGGTTCACAAAATCCTAAATTTGCGAATTTCTCGAGTATACTGGCAATTTTATGATATTATGGGCCCTAGTTCAGAACCCTGAGGCACCCCCTTTAAGGTTGCTCCAATTGAACTAGTCAAATATCATCCCAAGTGGCTCCGACATATTTGTGAACTCCCTCAACTTTTCTAAAGCAGATTATATCAAAAAAATTATCGTGAAACGGTGAGAGAATGGTAAATTAATCTTAGTCATCATTGTTGCATTTCGAAAGGAAAAATACGCATGGTTCATCTTTATAATAAGTATAGATTTCATGACCATAAAGTCTGATTTCATATTTGCGGTTAAATTAACAAAATTAGAGTGATCAAAGGGCGGTGAAAGGTTAGACTGAGCCTTACAACACGCGATGTGACTATACAAAGGGATCGGCATTTAATTGCAGGGTTTCATAATCAAACATCGCAACTGGACAGAGGTTTAGCGAGAATATCTCGGTGAATTTGAAGGCGTCAAAGACAGTCTCATCCAGACAACATCTTGGCGTATAATAATGACTTATGAAGTGGCTAGACTGACTTAAAATTAATATGGGACAGTCGAGAATGTCTGCTAAAATATGAAGGAGATTGTACATAAAATAGTGTAGTTACATCATTAATCAACCTAAAAAAAATCACCTCTGATTGCTTGAAGAAAAATATGAACTATTTCAAGTGCTTGCAGTTGGTTGGTACCGTTTAGTACCAGTGGTGATAATTTTCATGATTTGTGACCTAAATAACAGATGTGGTGTGTTTCTTAGACCACCCTGTGTCAATTGAACTGCTGATGACTAGGTCGTACCATAGTCCACATAACATGTTTAAAAGATGTTATCATCACATTAAGTATTTCCTATCGATACTTCTTTAAAATCTGATATGGGATAAAGAATTCGATTGTTTAAAAATCTCTCAAATCACCATTAGATGGTACTGCTCAGTACTATACGAAATGGGAGAATTTTCATGATTTCTCGTGACCTAAATAACAGGAGTGGTATTTTCTGAGACCACTTGACAATTTTCGGAAACATCCTGTTTATATTGAATTACTTTCGTGACTAAGTAGTACCATAGTCCACTAAACGCATTTACAAGAAGGTACACATTAAATTTGGACTTTCCCATAGTTGTTACTTTAACATCTGACATGGAATGGATAATTCTGTTAAAAAAAACTCTCAATTGACCAGAAGATGAATTGGTACGTGGTACCGGTCAGTACTATGAGAAGTGAAGATGATGTTTGTATCTCGAGGAAGCCACAGATTAAAGAAATGGTGGTACATTACCTTGCGTGAATTCTATTGTTAAAAACACTCTGGTTACATTTAATTAGTTGTGACTAAGTGGTACCATAGTCCACCTAACGCATTTACAGGAAGGTACACATCGAATTTGGACTTTCCCGTAGTTGTTACTTCAATATCTGACACGAGATGGATGATTCTATTGTTAAAAGAAATTCCGAATGATCTGAAGATGAAACCGCAGTGATTCCGGTCAGTACCACAAGAATCGAAGGAGACTGTGGTCATTATAGTTACCTTGGTTACAGACGTGGTATTCCCCCTTGCCCAAATCTAGGTCCGGGAGTACTGGAAGTCCAAAACCGGAGAAATCATCCACATCCGTGATGGTACCATTGGTAGTGCCGAAACGGTTTAGCAGAGCGTTCATCTGTTCTCGCATCCTCCTCATAACGCCTGAGAACAAAAAAGAATGTTAAGAATCATGGGATGTTTGCGTTGTTGGTCATTTTTTTGTGGTTTGTCGATTCCACTTTGATATAATCACAAATTATTTTCAATTGGTTGGTTTAAACATAGCCTGGATCTGACAGTTCATTATTCACGATATAATTTTAGATTATTCAGAAATCCATACGGAATTTGAGTGAAATGAATTTTTTACTGAAGAACAAGAAAGAATGAGAGAACTCAAAGATGAAATATAAAGGAAAGGAAATTTTTATGGGGGGTCATAGTGAAATATATTTAAAATAACGGGGTTGAAGTAAGTAATCAGTAAAGATTATCAACTTTCTGATAGCGGATGAAGATACAAGTATTTTTTGATAATATACGATTATTTCTAGGGAATATCCTATAAAATCGATAGAAGCAAGAAAAATCCATCAAAGAATCGTCTCTTCATCTAGAACCATTTTGAAATTGTCGTCATTTCAACTGGAAACTCAAACGTTATACATGCTTTGGATTGAACGCAATATCATGAATGAAAGTTCAAAATATTATATGTACGCGATACAAGGTCATCTAAATATTTAGCGATAATTGGATGTTTCATTTTGTGTCGATATTCTTCTTATAGATATAGGTACGTTTATGGTTGTTGGACTAGATTCGAAATGAATGGTTTTTTTCAGTCGGTAAATTGTTGATTGGACGATGGCGTCAAAGTTTACATCGAGAAAAATCATCGTAAAGGATGTGTACAGCCGATGTATTCCACATGCTGGAGTTCATGAGAAGTTATAACTATGACCAGGTTGTGGCAAGAACAGCATTGGAGACAGAAGACAGACCTTTTTAAAAATAATCGAAGATGTATTTCAGTTGGGCATCAATTTTTTTTACATGAACACTTATAAGGGACAATGTCCAGCAACAGAAAAAACCAAGGCTATTGGTTTGTTGATGTTGTTGCAAGTATTAGAGGAATATTATTTCTAGTTATCAATGTCAGACGTAAATTATCCCCAGTGCACTAAATTTTTGAACGAATTCAATAAAAGGTCTCGAATTTAAACAAACAAACAAAAAGAGAAAAATTCCAAATCAATTAATAATGATCCAAATATTTTTGAGAGTTTTTTCTAACGAAAATGAAATGAAAATTATTGGACTACTTAAGTCAATCAAATTGTTACGATAATATAATGTACTAACAATTATTGTTAAAATGAAAAATAACATATAAAAATAATTGAAGGTACATTATATACACTCCCCGACAATAAATTCCGGACAGGCAAAATTTTTCTCAAATTCAACACCCTGTATCTTTTTTCGTGGTTCACCGATTTGTTGAAATTTTCACCAGGTATAGTATTGGGTCTTGTTATATCAACCTGAAATTTACTTTGCGAAAATACCTGTAGTTCATCCGTCATACAGGGTGAAACAAAACCTTGTTTTATACCCTTCATTTCTAAACACCCTGTGGTGAATTTGAGGATGAAATTTTGATATCATTCAGTTTTAATTTGAAGTGTGACGTATGGTAGAAGTGATGAGAAAGCGAGGTGGAAATACACGCTATTAATTTTCAGATGTTTGTTTATGTTTACTAGTCGATAGGGTATTGTAATGTTTCGAATTGTTATAAAAATTGAAAAAATGCAACACTTTCTTTGAAAATATGTATCCTTTTTTCTGAAGCAGATACTGACGTAAATCAAAAAACATTTGTTGAGAAAGAGTAAAACTTCAAATTAAAACTGAATGATATCAAATTTTTCCACCTCAAATTCACCACAGGGTGTTTAGAAATGAAGGGTATAAAACAAGGTTTTGTTTCACACCCTGTATAACGGATGAACTACAGGTATTTTCGCAAAGTAAATTCCAGGTTTATATAACAAGACCTAATACTATACCTGGTGAAAATTTCAACAAAATCGGAGAACCACGAAAAAAGATACAGGGTGCTGAATTTGACAAAAATTTCGCCTGTCCGGAATTTATTGACGGGGAGTATATTATCATCGTAAAAATTTGATTGACTTCTAGGTGGTCTAATATTTTCCATTTCATTTCACTTAGGGGAACTCTTAAAAATAGTTTTATCATGATTTGTATTTGTTATATCAGATTCGGAATTTTTTCTTTTTTTCTAGAATCGGTTTTTTTGTTGAAACTTTTAATTCATCATTATTTATTTCTTCTAAGATTGAAATCCCTCGAACAACCCTAAATTCTCGCCAAAACAAAAATTGTAAAGTTGTATTTCCAAAGTTCTTGAAAAAAAATCACCAATTTATAGAATTTTGCGTTGAAAGATATTTTGAGTTTTTTCTTGATTCTCGATATTTATTTCGTTAAATTTCTCGAGCTCTACATGTACGAAATATCTTACCCTGATGTCTAGCTTGATGATAACGAAAAAAATCATCTCTACGAATCATCTTGCACCGCACAAAAACCGCACAAACAATGCAAAAAATTTGAATAGTGCACCCATAAATACACAACGTGTCACCCACCATAGGCGTAGGTGTCTCGATCTAATGGGAAACAAGAAAACCTTCTGCCTCCTTTTCAGACTTTAATTAATAGCGCCATCAAGCCGATACTCCTAATATAATTGGAGACTCAATCAATTTTAATTACTTACTCTCCATGCTTCGGAAAATGTCAAAGGAGCTGTCAAAGAAAACCGCCACCTCCGCCACTGATCACCCCTGTGTCGACGATGGGCTGATCGCCATATTTTGGGTCGATCAGTTCTGTATCACTGGGGCGAGCTGCAAAAAAAAGAATTGTTAAATTCACTGTTATGTTTTTAAATTGGAGGTACAATTCAAAATTTTATATTCCCTGAGTAATTTGAGGAAAAAAGTTTCTTAAACATCATAGGCGTAACTTGGGGGGTTATTGGGGACGTAACCCCCCCCTATTGATTAGAAGAATTGAAAATATTGTTGGTAAAAATTTGAAAAAAAATTTAAATTGAAAGATTTTTTTTACCCCCCCATGTCACAACTCTGGTTACGCCAGTGTTAAACATGGTCCATCAAATGCCCTTTTTTCGATAATTAGGGTGTTTTTTTTTAACTATATTTCTCGAGATGAATTTTTTGAATCTTCAGAATCATTTTTGAAGATAGGAAAAATGAGATTAAAAACCAATAATGAATTAATTATAATAAAGAGTTCATTTCGACAAGCATGATTCTGCAAAATACAATATAGAAGATATATAAAATATTTCAGAATAAGTTCAGGAATGATACGATATCTAAATTGTCTTTAAAATCCAGATGATATCAAATCTTAACAATGTTTCTAACAATTTCATTTGTGCTTCAAATTTAAAAATACCCTCTACAGAAACTTTCAGATTTTATGTTCATATACACAGGGTGTTTTCAAAAATAAAGGTTTTTTTGACAGTTCTGGAAACTCGTGAAATTAAGTCGTGATACCTAAAAATCTTTATACGAAATATTCAGTAGGTCCGATGTATTCGAAACCAAATTTACCCACAAATCTGAAAGCTTCTGTGAAGTGTATATGATGTTTCAGAAGTTGTTGAAAATGCTTCATGTTTATTCAAGGTGTGAACTTTCTAATATTGTTTCAGTTGGTGGTGAGGTGAATATTGCAGAAGAACTAAGAGAATGTATCGAAAATGTTTGAGCATCAAACCAATGCCATTTCCACCAATTGGATCAATTTTATCGGTGAGTGAACTTTTTATTGCACTGCGTTTATCAGTTATTTTACTCTCCTTACTTTGAATTAATAAAAGTTGATAGGTAACAATACAAATTAACGAAAAATTCCAGTGCATAGAAAAGATAAAACGCATTAAGAACACAGTCGTGAACGATTTTTCTCTATTCTCGTGAATAACCTGTATATTGTCAAGGACTTTCATTCAAAACTTTCCGAGACAAACTACATTATGTTCGTGTAACTTCAATTGTTGAGGCAGCGTAACCCTAAGTAGTTTTTAGGGAGCAGGAATTTTTACGATTCTCTTTAAATTCGTCGTTGTATTATGACCAAATTATACGAAATCCTTTTAAATTGTGGCCTATGTTTTAATCTGATAGACGAACTATATTATTGTTAATTTTCATCTGAATCTGTTCGGTAATTTTTACGTGAAGCAGTGACAAACATCCATACTCATATTCTTACAAACTTTCGCATGTATTATATTAGTAGGATGAGCTGTATACGGAAATATGATTCAAGAATGAAAATCAATGGCAAGTTTCCAAACAGATCTGAGTTATGACAAGTTATCGAGTGTATTCTTTCCTCGAAATTCTGTCGCAATACAGTTTCGACACATTGAGTAAAACAGAGAATAATTCGCGATTGTCGCTAAAACTAACGTAGTACTTCTGTTTGAAATTTCAATGAAAATTCCTGTAACTCATTGTCACGGTTTTGTCATTTGATAACGAGTAGAAGTACAATGTTAATAGGTACTGAGTCACGTTCTGTGATAAATTCACCTAACATTATAGCGCGAGTAATTTGTAATTCGTTCACAGATAAAACTGACCATTAACTGGTATTTTTCAGAATTTTTGAAATATTCTTCTTGAGATGAAATTTCATTATTTACAACCAACTCAATATTAGGAATTTTTATGAGGGGTTTGCCCTTAACAAATCAATTTTGAAAGATTCAAATTATCTGTACAGCCACAAGGATTTTCATGAAAGGGTGAACTTTGATAATATACTCCGCGTCAATAAGTTCTGGACAGGCAAAATTTTTGTCAAATTCAACACCCTGTATCTTTTTTCGTGGTTCTCCAATTTTGTTGAAATTTTCACCAGGTATAGTATTGGGTCTTGTTATATTAAACTGAAATTAACTTTGCGAAAATACCTGTAGTTCATCCGATTTACAGGTGAAACAAAACCTTGTTTTATACCCTTCATTTCTAAACACCCTGCTGAAATGCATTGAAAGTATGCCACATCGTATGGTAGAAGTGATGAGAAAGCGAGGTGGAAATACACGCTATTAATTTTCAGATGTTTGTTTATGTTAACTAGTCGACAAGGTATTGTAATGTTTTAAATTGTTATAAAAATTGAAGAAATGCAACACTTTCTTTGAAAATGTGTATCTTTTCTTTCAAAGCAGATACTGACGTAAATAAAAAAAAATTTTGTTGAGAAAGGGTCACACACCCAAATTAAAACTGAAGGATATAAAATTTTCCGCCTTAAATTTGCCACAGGGTGTTTAGAAATGAAGGGTATAAAACAAGGTTTTGTTTCACCCTGTATAACAGATGAACTACGGGTATTTTCGCAAAGTGAATTTCAGGTTAATATAATAAGACCCAATATTTCACCTGGTGAAAATTTCAACAAAATCGAAGGACCACGAAAAAAGATACAGGGTGTTGAATTTGACAAAAATTTTGTGCCTGTCCGGAATTTATTGACGGGGAGTGTATTAGGCAATTAGGAAACATAAATGTATAACCAGTTTTTTAAGATATACGGGAAAAAAACGCGGAAGCTGAAGGTACAATAAAAATTTGGAAGTAATCGAATTATCATTTCTCTATAATCTATTGGGCACACCCTGTATATACGTCTTCTCGCATTAACTATAATTTAACGCCATAAAGGACCTATAGGAGATTGTCGAGTTTCTCTCGAGCGAACAAGAGTCTGGAAATTCCCTCAAGATCACCAATTATTAAGATCAAGTTTTGGACAATGACATTCTTCCTCAAATATTAACCACAAAAATTCAACGAAAGCCTTCTTGGAAATGGAGAAACTCGCGAAAAAAAATCTCAGTTGCGCGCTGCGAGAATTTGCGTCTCATTTTTTTATACCGGTCGACCTTGGGCAAATTCCTATGTTTAAAATTGCAGAATGGATATCGTTTAGAATTAAATTTACATGGCGAGAAGCACCCACTCTTGCAGAAATCACGAATGTCTTATTAGGACGATAACGATCTATGATTATGTCGTTAATCCGTCTTCGAATATTTTTTTTAATTTAGAGTCAACATCAAGCCTTTATCCGTCCTGGATTTCTAACGTAGCTTCTTCTCATGAGGATTTAAGTGAATATTTTTGAAAATATTTGATTCTTAACAAATCATCATCAATCAAATCATTTACACTAGTACTTCAGGTAACTTACTCAGTTTCATAATCATTATGTAAACATTCTTTTAGCTTCTTGGACCTGATGATGATTTGTTAGAAAAAACGAAACATATCGTCGTAGAAAACAATCACTAATGGTTCTTTAATACTGTGTTAAAACATCTCACGACATTAGTCAATTATTTTCTGAATTAATTGCTCCACATGAGTTAGGGATGTTGACTTAAATTGCAAAAAATATAGTTCAAATGAGATTTTGTTATGAAATTTCATATTAACGTGATTTCAAGTTGCGGGAAATAAAATTAATTTTAGCCTGTAGGTCTATCAATACAATGTATGGCCTCCACGGGCATCAATAACAGCTTCATCTTCTCTGCATACTACACAAGAGGTTGTTGTACATTTCTTGAGGAATTTGGTTCCATAAACGGGAAGAAGCTCTATCAGATCAATTAAGGATTCTGGGGTAGGTTGATGAATGTCTAACCTTCTTTCGAGCATATACATCACATGCATGTTCTATGCAATTCAAATCTGGTGAGTGCGGAGGTATTGGTAAATGTGGTATACCAAGCTCCTCAAGCGCATTCTCAACTATGGCTGCACGGTGCGGTCTAGCGTTATCGTCTAGAAATTGAGAAGTTTCCCCAATAGCAGCCTAAAATTTGGCAAAATATTGCCAATGACATAAACCCTATAGTGTGAAGCATTCATATTCCCAAGACAAATGTGTAGATCTGTGCGCCCGTTGAAACATATCCCGGCCCATACCATAACACTACCCCCTGGGAATGGATGGACTTCTTGGACATAGCGACGATTACGGGGTACGCGTGGGATTGTCCATACCCTTTTCCTCGAGAATCTGAAAATCGTCCATATCTGGATTCATCAGTGTAAAGGACACAACGCCATTGATCGTTACAATTGATATGTTTGCCTTGCCCATTCCAGTCTTTGACGCTTATGGTCACATGTAATGGAACTCCTCTTAATGGACGTCTAGAACCCAGTTTCACCTCTCTCGAACGTCGTCTGATGGTTTCGATGGAAACTTTGTCCCCATCTGCATTTTGAACAGTACTCCGTAGCATTCTACACGTAGATGTTGGCTTTCTTCTCGCCGAAACGGTGATGAAACGATCCTAAGAAGGTGTTTGTTTTTCGTGGCCACCAAGCGTTGGTCTTTCCAACATGGAACATGTCTCCCTGAACCTATTCCAAAGTCGAGATATCACACTTTGGGCTGACTTGGATCCTTTCCGCTACAACAACCTGAGTTAGGCCACCCTGTAGCATTCCGACAGCCCTTATTAGCCTCAACGTTTGTTAATTTATGTCTTGGCATTTTCAGAAAACTCGTTTCAAATCGAAGCCGTTGATAAACCGACTCCATTTCGAAATAAAGAACATTTCATGAAGCATATGCAAAGAACCAAACTTCAGAAAAAAAGCCGACCAGATGACGAAATGTCTCATACTGACTTTTATTGGATCGATTCAAGTTGTTATTGAGTTTTAAATGATTTCACACTGATTTTCTCGAAGATTACATACTTTAAAAACGATTGAAATACGATATCCCTAACTCTTGTGGAGCAGTATATGTCTCATTCTTATCATGAACTGGATTAAAGAACTGCACTGGGTACATACAGGTGGTTGTATCCATTAGAGTTTACCCTCTACGGCCTATAAGAACAGTTTCTAGAACATTCTCAACACAATTCCTCATATCCAGGGTGTTCACTTTAAGATTTTTCAATCAGACCTATGATTTTTCTTCTATACCCACTGTTTTTTTTATTATCCAGATTCTCAACGTTTT